>BEXV01004437.1:13597-27107 GCA_003118195.1 Hemicentrotus pulcherrimus | reverse complement strand
TAGAAATGTGATTTTCTCTTTGAAATTCAGATACCGCCCGCCAAATGAAATTTTGGTACCCTATCTTCAAATTGCTTTTAATCACTCATGTGTGAAATGTGCATCATATGAGTTGTATTAAATGAAAGAGGAGGATCTAAGCTTTACTTAGATCTTAAACTTACTCAGTTTTTGGTAAATTGCGCGTTTCAAATTTGTTTGTCAGGGGTGTGTCAAAAAGTGTCCTCTCCGAAAAAGTGACATTTTTTTATCAGCACTCCTTCAAGAAGAGCCATATTTTGAAACCAACTTATGCTATTAGTAGGCCTAACATTGTTTTTTCTTGTGCAGTAGATAATGTATTGTTTTGTTTAATATTCACACTGATTTTGAAGTAACATTATGAGCCAGAGCAATATGACACAAATTCCCATAGGACATCTATTTTTTCAGATGGTCATATCTCAGCCAATACTTAACATATATTCAATTGATTTTTCGACATGCCGACATTACTTTTGATGCTCTTTTGGAAAATGAAGAAAAAAATTGAGAAATTCCAAGAATATATTTGTATGATGTCACAGCTTCGGTACTCTATAGTAATACCAATCCACTTTACCAAAGCTCAACATGACTTGTCATTAATTAGATTCAAAATGTATAAAGAAAGAGGCTTCTTGCATGCCAAAAAAGCAACAGTTGTTTCTTACTTGTTTCTTAACAAAAGTTGTATTTATTGTGAAAATGATAAAAAAAAAAGAAGATAAAAAATGGTACTGACACGTTATTTCATTTCAATACAATGATTGCGATGGACTTTTAGTAAGTCCTCTGCTGCATTTAGAGAAAACTACTTTGGAGAGAAAACTACTTTGGAGAGAACATTGTTGGCCTTGTATTTTGTATAGCATATATCTGGTAGTTTAGTTGGCAGCGTGATAGGGGCATGCCCAAAAATTATGTTCATGAGACATAAAAGTTCTAAGATTGTTCATGCCTTGTTGTGTTTATCAGTAAAGATGGATTACGAGCATAATAATAATAATAATAATAATAATAATAATAATCTAATTGTCCACTCCAAATTTTATTAAACCGAAACGGAAATTCTTTTTGCCCAATTGATCGTGAGCCCGTCAGCCACTGAGCAGCGCCAGATCGACGTTGCTCATACAGTATGTCAAAATATAATGTCCTCTCCGAATGTTAGTGTTAACCATGCAAAATCTCCAAAACACTGACATATGATAAACTATTCCTAAAAAACATGTAGCTATCAGGCCTGATAATTACCTGATTTTAAAAAAAAATCCAGATTTGTTTTTCTTCCCGATTTTCTATTTTTTAAATATTTTTTTCCTGATTTCATTTGTTTTTCCATTTTTTTGTTTTTCCATTTTTTTTTAATGGGTGCTAACAGGGATAGAATATACATGTATATCCAGTTTCATTTATGCCATGAAATAATGAATTTTAATTGTAGCAGGCAGTTACAACTTCATGTCAAAAAAAAAATCCTCTCCGAACGATTTTTTGACGCCACGTATCTCAAGAACCATCTATCCTTTTATTCTGGAAGTTGGTATGCAAAAAGCACCCTTACCATATATAGCTGTGCAGTACAGAATATAGGGTAGAACCGCTCTGTGTAAGTTTTTTTTTTTATTAGTAACTTCATGCTGTCAGGCCATCATTTTGTGGTATGAAAAGATGCAGAACTGAATTTTACATGAATAAAGCCATTTTGCACTTGAAAAATTGAGTTGTATTCTGACTCCAAATCATCAAGTTATCAAACTATGTCATTCACTTTTACCCAAAGAAAGAAGTAAATATTTTCTTTCTGCATAATGTCATCAGGTGACACTTGACCCTATTTTTTCATTAAGGACAAGTTTAATGCTCGAAGAAGAAAAAGTTTGTCACTTGTAGCCCTGAAATTTTACAGAATTTACCAGAAACTTGTATACAACACACAACCAAAAATTTAGAAAAATCTAAGGAACTTTTTTTTTCACCCCAAGTGAGACAAAGTGTGTACCCTGATTGTAAAACAACCCTTATATCAGAGAGAGGGAGATGGAGTGGGAGAGAGGGAGAGAGAAAGAGGTAGGTAGGTGGTGGTATCAACAAGGTTCAACATACATGTATCATTCCTACTTTCACTCATAATGAACAACTTTCTACTCTATCCATCTCCACTTCTCTCACCATCGATCCGACATCTCCAAATCTTAAGGCATATTTCATGCCGATTCAACTTTTTCTCCGCCGACAATAGCTCCTGGCTTTTTATTTTGGCAAAGGTACACGTTTACAGCTATAATGTTGGGTCTAGAGTATAAGGAAATTCAGTTAATGCAGTAGCAAGTGTCTTACAACCCTCTTTCACATAAACCACCTTCAGTTTCTCTGCACGACTCTCTTGCATCTGTCCACTTCTCCCAATCCATTGCCATACTTTATACAGTGAGACCTCATTATAAAAGGCTGTTATAACAAAGTGATTTTGCTGGTCCAAGCTCACCCTTTTCTTTGTTTACCCCAATATAACATAATAATTTCCATGGTCCCTCGGACCTCGTTATAAGGAGGTTCCACTGCACTGCAATCACACCAATGAGACCAACAACTCAAATAGTTGAAACTCAAACTAGTCGGGCTGGAGTCGTTCTTGCGACCCAGGGTAGTAAGCCCATCCTACAAATGCTCTGCTGACAATAGCTCCAGGCGATATTTCATCAAAGATGTAGGTTTAGGGTTCAAGTTGCAATAAGGTAGGTACGTAAGGAGTTAAACTACATGTATATGTACATTGAAGTTAGGAATTTGGGTAGTGTAGGAAATTGCTGTGGAGCGATTGTCGCAGGAGCAAGTGTCTTACAACAATCTTTCACATAAACTACTTTCAATTTCTCTGCACGACTGTCTTTGGACACTTCTCTCACTCCATTGGCATACAGGAAAACGTCATTATGAAGAGCTTTGATATAACGAGGTACCTGTTATAACAAAGTGATTTTGATGGTCCCAGCTCTTTATACTCAAGTGCCATACAACCCTCTTTTACACAAACTGATGTCAACTTCTCTGAAATCTCTCTCCAATCTGTTCACCTCTACTTCAACTGGTGTGTTTACAAGTCGACAAGAAACACACAGAATAATGAGGTTTAGGATAAAAGTGTAACATTTATTCAATACAGCCAAGTGACTTTATAAAAAATAACAAGATACATTTAATACTTAGTAATTGGAAACAGTTAATGGAGTCGATAATATGAAAATGAAGGGATTTTATTTGTTGATTATCAATAATACAAAAACAAATGTATGGCCTTGGCATTTTTATGGGGTTATTTATACTGAAATCCTCATTTCTTCTTGTAATTACAATCGTTTTTCTTGAAAATTTGTATCATAATCTGAAGTGTCTAGGAGTAGTTTAGTTTCATAAGTTTCATAAAACATAACCATTTTTTTTTNGGGGAGGGGGAAGAAAATAAGAAAAATCACGATTAGCATGATATCCTTATCCCGCATTTTTATTATTCATTTTTAAGGAACATATCTATGTAGGCTTCCATATACATTATTTGAAAATGAGAAAAGTTTGGGAGCTGGGAAATCGATTGCCAGGTCTCTTTTATGTGAACATTAGCAAGCTAGGTTGCTCAGGATCCTGCTAAAGAGAAGAACAAAAAGAGAGTGAGAGTGTGGTTATGGTAAGCAATATAAAGAACATTTATATCCACTTTATTACATGTTATACATTCATCAAGCAGCAAAATGATTGATGTTTTCCCACCTAAAGCTTGACAAAAATACTATAGATATATCAACTAGCTCCAAATGCTCAGTAAGACATTGAAAAATCCATCAAAGAAAACAGAGATACCGGTAGACAGAAAATAAGGACACAGAGACGAAATAGAAACAAGAGAAGAAACAGATACAAACGTATTAAGAAAGTAAGTTTAGAATGGAGAGAAGTGAAAGAGAATGCAATATTTACATCTTCCTCTTATATAGTATAGCTTCCAAGATAATCAACATATGTAGGTTATAAGCATTTCGTAAATAAGTTTCGTAAAAAGAAGTTATGCTTTGTAGGTTACCAATTTACATTCAGTGCTAAATTGTATACATCTAGTAAAATCTTTGAAGGACATGTAAATCATCAGCGACAATAAAGACATCACAAAAAACTATTTAAAAAAGTTTACATTCAGGTGAGTGTGTACTATAAATATAACCAATGCTAGAATCAAAATTTAGAAAATGAAAATGGTCAGATTTAGAAATCAAAAGAACATTTTAAAGGACTAGCATTTGTAATAAAGTGCAATCCCAATATTGATTGACTCGATGATAACAACTTGAAGCCAATGGAATGCAAACAGGTTATTTTTGGTTCCTCTGATAGATCACAAGCCTCTCTCTTTTTACAGTTGAAAGGAGCGGAAAAGAAACAAGGTCAATATTGAACCCAATCTGCTTCAAACTGGTTCTCTCTAACGCAACTAGCATGGGTTTCACTCTATAATGTAGGTCATTTTGGGCAAAAGCTCTGACTAGATGCAATGCCAGGCTGAATATGGAATAACAAGAGGCATTTTCAATAATCACTGAAAACACCACAAAAAAAAGACTGTCACCCAGAACTACACCTAGTACAAGTCAACATATTAAGCTCTACAAGATATGGCCAGTGGGTGACTATGGTGGACCTTGGTATCAATCTCTTGAACAAGCAGAGCAGGATCAAAGGCTTTTCTAAAAATCAATAACACGAGTATGCTGATGAAGCAGTTTTACAGCCACAGAGAGAAAACTAATCATAGACCAAAAAAGCTTACTTGGTATTTACATTACAAAGTTCAATTGCTTGAGTCCACATAGATTGCCTCAGAGTGGAATGAGGGCAGAGTATGTATATGTCAAGGAGGACTCTGTCAACAAGTTATAAGAATTATGGAAGTACTACATTGTCAAATTTCAAAAGTACAACTGGACACAAAGCCACATACAAATAACTTGCCTCCGTCAGCAGTTTGGAGTTGAGGACTTGTGTGTCATGGTGCAGGAGCGAGGCCACAAGGGGTTGCAATGTTGCTCCAAGCTTCTTGTGGACTTGACTTGAAGGTTTGTTGGGCTTGCGGTGTTGTGGATGACATGTTCCGCTGGGTGCTGGATGATGCTATGATGCACTTGCTTGAGAAGGCAAGATGATTCTTGCTGGTGAAGCCAGCAGAGATGATAATGATGATGATGATGATGATGATGATGATGATGTCCAAAACCCTTGAAGCGTAAACTCCTGAAGATTCATGTCCCACGATGCTTTCCTTGCAAAGCGCTTAATTGAAACCCTTTGGCTTTTCTATCAATTCTTTGATTTGTCATCAAATGGTTAACTTTTACCTGTACTTGAATGTTTGACCTGAAGATCATACAAAACAAACCCTCCCCGTTCTTATTTACAGTCATAGTCAAAACTTTCACCTGCTTTAAACATCAGTTTTAGGTCCCAAAATGTTTCTACTGTTAATTCTTACATGTCGTGACCATCAGCATTTATGCAGCAGGCTGCTATGTAACAAAAGCGATTACTTGGCCAAAGCTAGGTGGCAGAACACACACCTAAATACACCTAGATAGTCCAAAACAAAAGTAGAGAAGGTGGCAAATATTGGGGAAAAGAGAGAAAATGGCAGAGTTAACATAAGTGAATTATCATTTCTGCATATGACAAGTTAAAGATATCAACCACAGAAAAATATTACAATAGTATAAACAAGTTATATTAGAACCTGATCAATTGGTACATGACACTGCAAAAATTTGATTTTAAAGACAATATCAACCTATTAACAGACAAAAACACTCCTATATGTGGAGTGCCATAGACACGATCTTGTCCTCAACCAAGAAAATATTGCACAAGTATTTAAATGTAATGCAAAGTTCTTGGTCATTTGACATTGTGGGGCTTTTAATATAAAATATGGACATTTTTAAAAATTGTAATAGTATTGGAAATAATAAATGATTTAAATGTAATACAAAGTTTTGGGGATTTTTGAAAATTGGGTGGATAATGATTCTTTACAATTTTGAGATATTTGAATGACCCTGTGTTTGTATTATAAGCACTAGAAAATTTAGCCCCTAAATCACTTCTGCTTTGAATATAAATTGAATATAAAAATTTACTGGTGCTCCCGGTAATAGTGATAAATTTCAAATAGCGCCTATGGTCACACAATGGTAGCTGCGACCATGAAAATGTCAGAATATGTAGTTGTGATATGTAATTTCCAAATGGGAATAGCTAATCGGTCAATTTTAGTAAAGAAACATGGTTTTATAGCTTAATTAATATTTTGACCTTGAGAGGGAGCTATACACCATAAAGAGTTTATTATTTACAATTTCATAACTTTAGACTCGATTTCAACCGCGACAGCGTTCACTGAATATTGTAGGATCGCATATGCTTACAATATGTTCATGTGAACCAAATTCATGACCCCATACCAAAACTTTGTATTACCTTTAAAGAGCAAGAACGTTTGGCAAATCTTCTTTCTGAACATGTAGAAATGGTTGATATTCTCTTGAATGAACACATAAATGCAAACTTAGATTATATAACATTTCAAAACTCAATATAAGATCTGTTTATGGTAACCCAAATGTAACCGCCTTTTTCATCACAAAACAACATACATGTACAAAATCACATGTTAATAAAAATCCAGCAATTATACCCCATCATTAGCCAAAACTTTTCAGAAGTCAGCTTTTACAATCGTCTTTAATCCCCTCCTAATGAAATTCATTTTCAGAGACCTCTTCAAAAGAAGAATGAATAAGAATTTGTTCTTATAAACCCTTTTTTAACATCGACAATATTGCAATTCAGTAAAAAAAAAAGAAAATAGAATTACAACTGCTATCAATAAAAGTAATTTCTTCTCTGAAACTAGCCATTATCTGCTATCAGATTTGTAATTTCCTAAACAACAATATGAATCATTTGAATATTTTTGGTATTATCATTTACTGATCAAACAAAATCAATTTGATTCAATCAAACAACAAAATTATTTGAAGGAATTATAGTGACATTATTCAGTCAAAAAATTTCTTCCACAAAATTTGAATACAACTATTTCATAAGTAGACAGAGCAATCAAAATCATCAATTATACTTTGTAAAGGAATTAAAAATTAAAAAAAACATTGATCACATACATTGAATCAAGACCATTAAAATTCATAAATATCACTGAATGTCCAGTGGAATTTCAATGCAAATTACATGAGATATTTTAATCTTATAAACAGGAAAAATGTGAATGGTTTTAAAATTATTGTCATCATTTTGTTTCTATATGTGATTCATTACTCAAACCATGTATATATATATACATGTATATATATATATATATGTCTTGAAGAATGATGTATACTTGGGTAGGCCAAAAACATGTCATGAGCGTGACCACAAACTGGGAAAGAAACAAAAATATATTCATTCAATGCCATAAGTTTAATTTCTTTAAGAAAGCCCATGGGACATTCATATGCTTAAATGAGTATCATCATAAAACAATAGTTACGTGTATCAACAACAACCAACAACAGAATAAAAGAAAGTAATTTATGCCTGGAACCTGTAAATGAAAGAAGAGAGAACATCGCACATTATGAATGAGTTGATCAATCGTAAATATATTGCTTTAAATCATATACCTTTAAAATAATAACTTGCAATACCTCTCATTCATGTAATTGCTCCTAACAAGCAAAAGGAAAAAGAAAAGAAATAAGAAAGAAATGCCGAGTGATAATTACCCCATTTTTCCCCCTTCGTAAAACCTCTTTACACATAGAATTTACTCTCAGTTTATATCTCCCTAATGCAATGAACAAGACACTACATATTTTAGATGTAGGCTTGTAAAGAGATTAAGAATTTTTTTTTTAGTACCAGACATTTGTTTGAAACAAATTCACACACTAATATTTAAAGTATATTTCTTATGCAAATGCATTGTTGCTTTCAAATGAGTATAACAAGTAATAAATTGGCTATTGTTAATTATATGTGCGATATATTTCCACCATCAACAATAAGTAATTATGAATGTAATGCATGCAACATTGTATTTAACATACCAATGAATTAATTTTAATTTGTAACAAAAGAAAAAAAGATCCAAATATGTGAATTACATCTAGCCTATATCTGGTTCAACAAGAAATACAGTAAAACAAGGAACTTCCACATGCACAAAGCATTAGCTTATCTTAGATTCATGAGACGTTCAGATTTGCAAAATTATGAATCTGAACTTATACAATCATGATCTTTTGCAAAATTGCCACAGTTCTTGCTTTGAAAAAGGCTTTTGTTTACTATTGGCGAATGTTTCATGCCCTGCAAGTTTCCAGTTTAACATTGTCACATGGGCCTAGCCTAATAAACTTTGTAATTGATTCTAAAGTCCCCTTTAAATTGCAAGTGAAGACACAAGAAGGATGATTTTAGGGCCAATCAAACACAACTAACCATCAATTTTAACAATTTAAGTGCATCATCATCTACATTACCAACAGTTTCACTATTTAAAAAAAAAATTGGTCTTGAGCAAGATCCTTAATTTTGTGAATAAGATGTACAATGTAGTTATATTGATGAAATAAGAGTTTTCAAAAAAAGTAAAAGTGAAACATGATATAGCTTAATGACTTACAACCCTTTGAAAGCAACAAGGAAAGGTGTCCCCCAAGGAACTTATATTGGACCTATACCATTCTATACACACTGTATAACATTTAAAAATTGAAAAATCATTGATTTTATCAAATATAATGGTGAATACACCCCTAAAATTGAGATTTTTTGTAAAATGACAACTGACACAGGTCTTTGGTTTTTTAATCATGAAAGACAAAGAGATAATAAAGTGACATTTGGATTATACTTCCTTTCTTTAAAAATAAGTCTTCACCGGAAAATTTACATAAATCTGTTTTCTCTACAATGACTTAGGAATGCATGCTCCTAAAACTTTCTTGAAACTTATCAAGAAGCGCTTAAGTTTTCCCCTTCAATTCACTACCCTCTTTCTACACAGCTAAATTTGATATCAGAACTCTGGAATCATGAAAATTTTCCTGTCATTAATGCAACAGATGCAGTGCAAATTTTGAATGACATACTGAAACTGAAAAATAATTGTGACAAAATAAAGAAAAATTTTTGCTTCATGTTGAATATTTTTCATTACAACACAGAAGTAGCAACTATTTTTCCTTGGTGTATGACTTATAAGTGTAAACCATCTGAAAACAAGCATAAACTTAAGTATTTGAATATTTGTCACAAACTATGTTGTTTTAGACATCATACTACTTGCATGTTGTTAAAATTAAATAAGCATTTTAAGTGTAATGTTGCTCATGATCAAAAGTAATATTCAAGTTATATTGAATAATGTTTAAATAGTATTACAGTAGTAGAATAAATTTAGTACTGATATTTTTTCTTTATAAAGTAAACAATATTAATATTGGTGCATGTATATGAATACAAGGACATAATGATTGCTATGTGTTTCTAAAATTCAAATTATTAATTGAAGGAAACATGGACATAAAATTATATTTACTATAAGAGAAAAAACAAGAAATAATTTCTTTCAGTTTTTCCTTCCTTAAATATTCATACCGACCTTAAGTTAATAACACAACTCAACACTACTAATACTGTAGGAATTTCCTAGCATCGGGAACCGAATACTGATTTTGACCAAACATAACCAATAAATACCGGTAGATAAACTTATACTGTCGGAGGCAACATGTACAGTGCATCTCCTACAAGGACAAACGAAACCAGAAAACAAACGGATAATGTGAACAAGCGCTACGATTCATCCCTTTTCATAACATAGAAGTAATACTTATTGATGACATTAATGCATACAAGTTTCACTGAGCAACATTGTTTTGAAAAATAGCAAGAATAGATTAATAGTACATTCATAGTATCATTTGAAGGTATATTGCTTCTACTTCATGAAAAGCGATGAATTGTTTGGTTTTTTTAAATACAGCTCACAGTTTTCTCACAGAGACTGTTTGTATTAGAGGAGTTAAGTTTTTTCTTCGGGGATGCACTGTATGTCTAATGATTATTTTTAGTTGGGCTTAGTTTCAACCATAAATAAAGGCAAATAAGAAGAGAAAACTAACCAACAAGAGCCCTTACACCAAAAACAAGACAACATGAGCTGAAACAGAGTCGAATACACCGTAGTTTAGTGTTAACGTTATTTTGAAAAGGAGTGTTTGTTCAACATTGAATAAACAAAGGGTAAAAAACAAAATGGCAAGAACAAAACGAGGGATATGGAGCAGAGATAACAGTTATCAAAGATGCTCTACTTACAAGAAAAAAACAAATAAATAAAGAGAATGCATATTTTTCTTAGCCTTTCCTAGGAACAAATGTAAACATTAGGAGCAGTCAACCATCATTTGACTCTAAAAGGATCCTGAAAATCCCCTAGCTGCTCAACAGGGATTAATGTCTTGGATTAAAAATGAGAACAAATTCACACAAAAAATATAGTTATATAAATTCAATTACTAGTTGTTTTTTTTTTCTTCATAATTTTGGTACTGCTGCTTTTTAAACGCCATAGAAATTAGACTACAATTCTTACGGTACTGCAAGTTTTNGTGCCGATGCACTGCGCATACACATACACATGTTTGGGGACATCATACATTAGAAAGTGGAGGTATGCTTGCACACATCATAAACTTCATAAGGAATCCCATTCTACAGGTGGGAATATTCCTGCAAGTTTTTACATTTGCGATAAGTGCTGATTCATGAAATTCATGAAATTAAAACCAACGTAAAAATACTAGCTTATACAGTACATAGGAGTGATAGTTTCGGAGGAACAAAGAAAGGGGATGTCCAGCCTGATATTACAGTAGTTTCAAAGTAGAAAATGGGATTATCAGAAAATGGAGAGAATTATTTGGTTTGGAGTTTCAAAGATCTACATGTATACACAAATTGGATTCTATATGATTATCTTTAAAGGCCACTTTCAACAGTCTTAGTATTTATTTGATTTTTATTTTTCTTCAGACTGTTACTCTAATATTTCTGCATCGATGCTAATCAATTTAAGATCAGGCTGGACTTCCCCTTTAAATTTGAAATATAAAATTCACTGTAACAAAATAAAAGTATGTCATTTTAAATTAAGAATTTTAAACTTGCCCGTTCAGCAATTCCAAACAACTAACAAGTTTTCTACATAATTTTGTTTTATCACTTCAGAAAGTTAAAATGTATGCAATATTGCACACAAACTATGCTCCTAATCATTTCACATAGTATTAACATTTCCGCAATTACATTTCCCTTTATAAATTGATTGTAACCCCCAAACAAAAGAAATTAAATTTAAGTCTATGTCATGATTTAAGATTTTAAGAAACTAGAAAGTAACCTCATTACTGTTGCTATTGAGCCTTGCAAATTTTAAAAACTATTTTACAGCTATTACTTCTCAAGATTTTAGAAATGACAAGTCTACAAGGTAAATGGTGAAGTGTGATCCAATTTGTCTATCCCCTTAAATACATTAATCTATTACATGTAGTGTGATTAATGTCTTTTATAAAAGTCTATTTCGAAAAAAAGGAATCAAAGCACTAAAATCTATTAGAGTGATTATAATCTCTCAGGCTATAATTGAGCTTCATAACACATTTAGTTAAATTTACATCAAAAGCTGGCTACACACGTGGTATTTCATATGAAACTATAAACTATCTGATTGGAAGAAGATGTAAATAATCATGCAAAATAAAATTATTACAACTAAACGTTCACTCCCNTTAGTTTCCTTTTAATTTTTCTTGATTCTTGTTATTTCTCCCCCAATCTTTTTAATCATCATTTCTGGGATGTACGGATGCAAAAGTAAATTTCAAATATTTAAAAAATAAACAGATAAATAAAAAGATAAATCTAAATAAGTTTAGTAACTGCGTGTACAATTTGTATGTAAAATGGTCCCAAATTCCGAATTACCAAATTACTCGCCATGTACGGTGAAAAGACCTTTAGTTTAAATATTACTGACACCTCACTTACCAGTTAAGAGCACAGAAAAGGTAAATAATTACAACTACATGTACATGTGAAGTTATATGTAAGAGCCTTAATGAAAAAGCAATAGATCAGGAAGGCACTAGTTTCACGTTGTCAGATAAATATCATGAAATTGTTTACTGCTGAATATACATGTATGAATGTCAGGGATGAATAGATTCCTTTTGATAATGAAGAGGAAATATACTTGAAATTGATTGACAATTGATCATGAATTTCACAAGTCACATACCCCTTTCTTCTCAGAAAAAAAAGAAGACAATGTTGTTTATAATTCACACAACCTTGGCAAAGTTTGGCCCTTAACTTAATATATTTGAAACTCAAGTATCAAGTACATAATTTCTTATAGCTCAATTCCTAATTACATGTATGTCATACTTTTTATTTTGATTAAATGGTTTCTTGCGACTACTACTTCTATTAACATTGTACTAAATTAATTAGTAATATTCATGAATGTTGGCATTATAAAAGTATTTGTATCATTTTCTTATGTAGCTTTAATAATAATGGCTTAATGATGTTTAATGAAGTTAAAAATGACAGATGTATCTTGTACAAAAAAATAACCAAACAAAGTTACCAATAAGCAATTTACGAGAGCTTTAAAGAAATGTATATCATCTTTTAAAATCTATATAATTCAGTTGACTTATGATTTTAATATACTCTCAAACAATGATACTGATACTTTTGTTTACCCAGGGAAGCATCATGAGCATCAATGCTGTTCTATTTGAGGGACCTGCAATTATAATTACCCCTTTCAATTGCCAGGTGCCATTTACACCTGGGTGGAGAGTGGAGAATATGGATTAATGCCTTGCCAAAAGACGGTAGTGCCGGGCTGGGTTTCAAACCCTCAACTCTTGGATTGAGAGTAAAGGGATTGAACCACTCTTACTTTTACATTCAATGGATATCACCCTCATACTTTGGCCAATAAATGATTAAAAAAAAATATCTATGGAACATGCTGTCTTTAAGTAAATGGAAACACTGATTACTCAGTCTACAGCTCAGAATGACAATTCTTCAACTGGTCTAATACCTCACAAAGACAAAATTATACAAAAAATACAGAGACTTTAAAGAGCCCTATAACATTAGCATAAGATGACTTTGAAAGTGTGATTTGCAAGTACCATACACTAATAGATATAATTTGAATTTAAGATGGTTAGAATGATATTTCAATAAATACTGCCACTCCCAGATAAAAAACATAAATTCTGACAATTTCAAAATTCCAACTTACAAAAAGCAAAGGGTAAAGAAGTGAATAATCAAATACCATGCGGCACATTTC
>BEXV01004437.1:2521-13126 GCA_003118195.1 Hemicentrotus pulcherrimus | reverse complement strand
GGAATGAGTTATTTAAAAAAGGAGGAGGAAAACTTCAATTATAAATATTTATATATTTTCCCCCAATAAAGCAGACTTTTCCAACAGAGACAAAGGGTGTCTCTCCCGTCTGACCCATCCAAAAAAGTAGTAAATTAGCACCAAGAAAAAAAATCTTAAAGATATAATTCAACTTACCCAAAGAACTCATCACTGCCTTGGAAAACTCTGGCACCAATTGATGGGCACATCCATTGAGACACACCATCACCTAGCTAGAAACTTTAAGAAAAAGCTTGCAAAGAAAGGACCAACATCTCCAAATTCAATCAATTACAGTTCATTATATCAAACAGTCAGTGGGGAACTTACCTATTTTCACGTCTGAAAAATAGAAAGATAGAGTTAGACATGGAATGTCGATTGATCATTTTCAAAATAGGACTACCACGGGCATTGGTTTACTTCGTCCAGTTGTGTCCTCTCCCTAAAACGTATCATTTAGATTTATCTGTATTTGAGAAAGTACTACTGCCATTATATGATAACATTTTGTCAGTTTGGAGGACACGCAAATCAGATACAGACAAATTGAGTGTGTCCGTAACGGCATTGTAATTATGATTCTAAAGGTAGTTCCAGTTTTTGAGTAGCATCTATCTCACAGATCCTTTTTCTGTGACGGTACTTCCAAAACAAACTTTTTGAACTAATCCTAGTCATAAAATAATTGACAGAAGCGATCGGACTGAGCAGTCAGAAGCAAACCAACACCTGTATATCATCAGCTAGGAAACGACGAAAGACGACGGGTTACTTACAAATTTAATGACTCCTCTCGTAGCAGACACTAGCGTCTTCGGTACTCCCTATCACGGTCACGATCTCGGTCTCGGTGACGATCCCCACGCTCCCTGTCACTGTACTCCCTCTCTCTGCTTCGCTCCCGGTATTCTCGGTCCCGACTGCGAGATCGTTCACGTTTATGCCTGGAGCTGCGGGATTCTCGTGACCTGTGGCGGTTCTCGGGGTCACGCTCTCGCGATCCTCGGTCTTTGCGTGACCGGGAGCTGCTGAAAATATATCGTCAAGTCAGAAAAATTATATAATTACAATTATAAAACCATTGGTTTTATTGAAAAACAATGCCATGCAAGATCAACTATCATTAGGCCTAAAAAAACAAGATGTTATATTGCCCTTTGCGACAGACCTAAAAATCTTGAAATCTACAGTTGGCTTTTTATAAAAGTTTTTTTAAACAATTTTTTATAGAAAAAAAATGTATTAAAGCATTTAAAACTGATAAATATCAGCCCGAAGAGGGAGACAAAAAAAAGAAGAAAAAAAAAATTTCCGACTGACCAACCCATGTATTGACACCTAAAGAGCAATACAACACTTTTTTTTTAGGTCTTACAGAGTAAATAATAGTCTTTATAAATGGCAGGGTTGTTGGAACACAAAAATGCTTTAGAAAATCTTGTAAATTGAAACCAGCACCAACACATTTGCACAATATGGAACAACTCATTTGAGTTCCGAAGTCATCAAGGACTTCATCATTTCTCGCCTAGAGCATATCTTTTATAAATGTCAGGTGCTGATGCATTTGTGACTTTTAGTATATTATATTTGCTGGATTCATTTAAAGTTCATCTTTCTGCATTGTCTCCAGTTTTGCAGACTACTTTTCAATGCTTCTTCCGGGTATGGAGCGGCAATGCTTATTAAATGTTTTCACTTGTTTTTACCTTGATCCTGATGATCCCCCGTAGGACTTGGTCTCGATTCCATGCAGGCAATCCTGAAGAGAGCTAATAAGAAGCTTGCAACGGTCATCGTTAGCGACCTTTGACCTCTTGATCAGCGAGATGGCTGTCTCCAATGTGTCTATAGCACTGGTGAACGCACCTTGAATGAGAAATCATAAGAGGGTATTCAGAATTAGAATAGAATGTTTGATAGTGACACTGTTATCACTATGAACAAAGAAAGCGGACAAAATATACAGTTCCTCAGGTAGACAAAGGAAAATCCCTTCACTGCTATTATGTAAAAATGTGTAGAACAGGTGAATTTGCATGTGACACCTGTTCTACACATTTTTACATATTAGCAGTGAAGGGATGTTCCTTTGTCTACCTGAGGAACTGTATATTTTGTCCGCTTTCTTTGTCCTTCATGTTCATAGTGTATGCATAAAATCATCATAAGTTAGTTTTGGATCCAACTGTTGAAAGGGGCACAATTTTAACATGCAGTAACATGCCCTATCTCAATTTAGCCACATGCGGAGTAACTCCCAGCTGACTTCAACTTCTGAGGGTTCATCAAACAGATTCAAGAAAGTGGGCAATCTTACTGGTCAAATGACGACATGTGATTGCATATTATTTTTTTTGAACCATTAAAATAAAGAAAAAATCAATGTGATAACGCATAGTAAAATTGGTAATACATGGCTAAGATTCATGTAGGTTGAGAGGCATAAGTTTTAAAAGAAAAAAGAAAGAAAAACAACCTACCTGATGATGCATCGTTGACGGCCCTAGCGATGGCGCTAGACGATACGTTACGATTCCTGTTCATGATCTCTTCAAACTCCGCCTCACCCAACTGAGGGGCGGGAGATGGTTGCCTGCATGTCACAAAGTAAAATATCAAAATCAATGATTTTTTCTTTCAACGATAGCAAGAGCAATCCAGTGATTCAAGAGGCAATAAATAAAACAGTGAGAGACAAACTTCTCTGTAGGAGAGCTCCTTTAAAGCCCATCTGTCTTAGTTTGGCCAGAGGGATTAGACCTCTCTGCAAGGTCACTAATAACATCAAATCAGCTCTCAATTATCATGAGAAAAAGAGGATCATGGGGGACCAACAGGCACCGATTTGGCATTGTTTGCTATATAGAGGGCGCAAGTAGCTATAAGTAGTGCAGGGGAGCTTCAAGATGTGGCGTCGTATAAGTTTGACTAAAGCCCATTTTGTCTGCTATCCATGAATTCTAATAATCATTTATTAACAAATATCGATAATCATCAAACGATTATTAAACCATACAAATAGAAGACAAAATGGGCATTAGACTTATCGTAGATTAGACCAAATGATCATTAGGCTAAATGGTATTTGGACCTAATGATAAGTAGACGAAATGATTATTGGACCAAGTGGCAATGACCCCCGATATGAAGGAGGGATAAAAACCAATCTCACCTGTCTGGCTCTGATGGAGCTCTGTACTCTTGCTGGGTATAGGTCTGCTGCCTTGACTGGTCATACATCTACAATATGAAATATATACAGCTCATTTTACTACTAATTACAAGCAAAATATTAAAAGACATGTAAGCGATTGTTTATTTTAGGAGGGCAAATTAACCATAAACCAAAATGACCGTATTTGCATGTATATGCTACAGTATTTTTAAATCGAAAACAGTCGCATACAACAAGTTTCTTAAACATTGAACAATTTTGCACGTTCATGTATAAAACCAGAAAGGTGCATGCTACAGGACTTTAAAATTTGGTTTGCCCAGTACAAGGGTCTTACCGTTCTGTCTTGCTGGGGAGGTGCTTGCTGTGGCTGCTGCTGTTGAACCTGCGGCTGACCAGTGAAGAAGGCGGGGTTTACATGGGGCGCTGGGGGTGCTACAGAAGCAGGTGCTTGCACCTGTTGAGGCTGGGGCATTGTCTGCTGTACATGATGCTGCTGGGGAACAGGTGCCACAGGAGACGGTCCTCCCATATTTAGAGGCGGGGCCCCCATATTGGGCGGAGGGCCACTCATGCTTTGGGGTGGATGGCCGCCCATGTTGTGTGGGAGAGGAGGCCTGTTCATATTAGGAGGTCCTTGCATGTTTTGAGGTGGTCCCTGCATGTTTTGAGGAGGTCCCTGCATGTTTTGAGGAGGTCCTTGCATGTTTTGAGGGGGAGGTGCCATGTTTTGGGGTGGAGCCTGCATTTGAGGAGGTGCCATGTTTTGGGGCGGAGCCTGCATTGGAGGTGGTCCCATGGGTGGGCCCATGTTTGGAGGAGGACCAGAGACTTGAGGTCGGCCTGGGGGAGGGACTCCTTGCGGGGGAAGAGGTCCTCTTGGAGGTCCTTGCATCTGCATCAAAACAAAATGGACAAAAAAATTTAGTTGGGGATATGATAACTAATACCTCAAATCTCAAACTCATCTTTGCAAAATTACTTTCCCATAGACCTTCTTTTACGCATTATAAATACTCTCTATATTATTATATTTGTTGTCATCATTGTTCTTGTTATTGTTATTATCATTTACAAGATCCTGCATGTATTCACTGAGATCTGTGTTATAGAATACAGAATTAAGGAGTGTATTACACTATACATCATATTTTTTTTTTAAAGGAAAAAAACAAAAAAGGAACGTGGTTTGGCTGCGTCATATCTGAACGAGGCTGAAAGCAGGTTTGACTGTATTTACTGTGACACTCTTACCATGTTTTGATTTGGAGGCGGTCCTTGCATTGGAGGGGGTGGTCCCTGCATTGGAGGAGGCGGGCCTCTGTTTGGAGGAGGTCCACCTGGGCCTGGCATTGGGAGAGGCGGACCACTCATGTGAGGTGGTGGGGGTCCTCCTCAAGGCAAAACAAAATTGAAACAAAATTATCACATGCCAACTCTACCATTTATTAGCAAAATGAATTAACTGCCCTCTGGAATTTGTCAAAATTGATGGAAATCACTTGATAACAGAAGAAGTCTCCACCACAAGCACTATGAACATGACTGACAAAGAAAGCGGACAGCATGGGGGATTTTGTCCTTTTTGGAAAAATTGTTTTCAACATTTCAACCTTTTCAAATATACAAAATACACTAGAATACAGCAGCACGTCTGAAGCATTATCTACCCAAATTCACCAACATCAAAGTTTATAGTGTTCCGAAGGTTCTATCGAGTTGCACACTGCTGAGGTATCATTAGTGTGATTAAGGTTTCTTACCTGGTCTAGGAGCAGGTCCAGGAGGGGGGCCACGTGGAGGGGGGCCTTGATGGGGTGGGGGAGGACCTCCATGTTGAGGTGGGCCTTGATGGGGCGGGGGATGACCTCCATGGTGTGGAGGTGGGCCACCAGGGTGGGGTGGGGGTGGGCCCTGCATGCGTGGAGGTCCACCTGGTGGCTGCAAGTTAAAGGAAAGTCAAGAAAATAACATTTAATGAGAAGGCCAGTGTCAAAAACATGAAATGGGAATCTCATTTTTTATATTTGTATGTATTCAAAAGAATATTATTCTGTGAGTCAGGAAAAAAAGGTACTTTTTATAAGTGTTCTTGAGATTGATAGAAATTACATGGCAATTTGACTCATCAGTTCAAACACTTGTACCAATTAAGAAGATGAGTAGGGGATAATAAAACCTCACACCAGTGACTGTTTGTCTCTCATGGTTGTTAAGTCAAATTAAATAATATTTAATAAATTAATGAAAAATTAAATGAAAAATAAATATGAAGACATACAACAATAAGAAATAACAATAAAATAACCATTTCGACTTTACTGAGTAACAGGTGCAACTATGTTTGTAACTTACACCCATAGGAGGGGGTCCTTTATCCATGTTGGGGGGCGGTGGTCCTCGCATGCCCGGTGGAGGGGGGCCTCTAGGACCCCCTGGAAGTGGTGGGCCACGGGGTGGTCCTTGCATGCCTGGAGGGGGCATCTGTGATACAAGCAGAGTCAAGCAGTGGAAGAAAATTACTGATATGATGGCGGAAGCTCTTTCTGGATTTGCTGTATGATATGAGGATATCTTTGGCCACTTTATTTTACAATATTGGTTTCTTTTTGGAGATCACCAGGGCCCCCAGTCTTACAAAGATTTGATATCAATTGCAACTTATTGCAACTATGTACATAAGATTGATTGGAGGACTTGGGAATGATTTGGGTCAATCGTAAGACAGGGCCAAGGGCTATTTTGGAGGTTCCAAGAGCTTAACCTGGAGGGGGGTAAATTCCATCCCCCTCCAGGTGAGAGAACACTAACAATATCCTGGCCACTATAGGGTTAATATCTAGTTGGACCAACTATACTACAGCCTTTGATAACAGCAAAATAAAAGACTTTTTCTCAAACTAAAACCTAACGAACATGGCATTCATATGCTAATGTAACTCATTCACACTACTAAAATGTTTAATTGGAATATGGGTAACAAACTTACCCCTGGTGGAGGGCCACGCGGTGGAGGTCCCCCTGGGCGGGGCGGTCCCTGCATTGGAGGGGGACCCTGGTTGGGTGGAGGCATGCCTCGGGGTGGTGGTGGACCTGTAAATGAGTAAATCAATCTGTGCACATTACAATCTTAGCTTTGAGCACACACCTGATAAGGTAAACTGCAGAAAGGAAACCTATTGCAGCTACACAACCTTTTCTTGGGTAAAAGATTGGCATTGGGGATACAAAAATGTGTAGCAGGGCATAACATAGGCGGTATTCTTTACCACCATGGGTCTGTTTGATGTTCATCTAGACTCCCCTTGTCTTTATCTCCGTCTATTCTTTTAATTATTTTGTACACTGACATTCTCTGACCATTTATATTGCAATCAAACTTATCTGTAAGGGTCACCTGGGAAATAGGTAAGGTGGCCATTATATACATATGGCTTTTCTGGACATATTCAATTGCTTCCCAAATTAAGACTATACAGGTGACCACTAGGTAGCCTGTAAGGAAAAGTGACCACTAGAAAAGGTTATATGTACTGTTTTTTCTATGCATTTTCTATGCACTCTATCACACATGCTCTGGCAAAAACATTTGCTACACGTTTACTTTCCTATACTAACCAAATTTTTAACTTGAACACTGGACCAAACACTTAAACTAACCAAAACACAAACCCATCTGCAACCATACATCCTTGGAAAATAATGAAAGAGATAGCTTCTTGTATAGAGCTCATTTCTCTCCTGGCATCCCAACATTATCACCACGATCATCGCCGAGTCGCCACATTTTGAGCGATCTTGCATATCACAGACCTGCCAACCTCTAGAGTTCAAAAACTGTATTCTTTAATATCAAAACTTACTGACAAAAGTTGTTTTCTTAAAAATAAACACGGACTGTTACGCAGAAGAATTTTTGTATGGATCATTGGTTGAATATGCATGATTTTATCACGACTGTTGTGTTCAATGAACCAATGAACATCCCCAAATTGCTGATGTGAGATGCTTGTAGGATACTTTACAGGACAGAGGAGTCATTTTGCCCATGAAAATGGCACACACAAAAAAATATGTATTTATTAAAAAAAAAGAAAAAAAGAAATTGTACGAAATATGACTAAATAGTACTGGTTGGCAGGTCTGATATCACATACCCACTTACACTAAGGTGGACAGTGGCAAATGTGGAGTTATGTCTTGCCAAAGCTGGGCTGGTATTTGAATATCATGCTGTTCGCAATCAATCAACAATCCAAACTTATATTTGAACAGTTGGAAGATCATAAATAAATATCAAAAATAAAAGTGGCCAAAGGATTAATCCTTGGGGCACACCGCATAAACATTTAAGGGCTCAGATAAAACATTATTTTAAGAAACATATTGCGCATGGTTAGATAAGTAGTTTTGAAACCAGAGTAGAGGAAGACCTTATTCAATAAAAATGCAATTGATGCAATAATAACAGAATAGAGCTTGCAACAAATTTAGAGGGAGCAAATGTTGGATGAACGTCTGGTTAGCTTGACTCACCTTGAGGGTGTGGTCCTTGCCGTGGGGGACCTTGGGGACCCTGTAGGATAGAAACACAATCATATCAATTTAGTAACACTACCAGGGTGTGGGACACAAATATGGTAACTTAAACTTAACAATTAAGGAAAGCCGTTAGTATCTTTGAAAAGTTATTTGAAAAGGCATAAAATGTTGATTCAAATCATTCATATTTTCTATCATCAAGAAAAATCCATCATCTTGATGTCGAATTTATGAAAAATATACAATGATTGAATTTCTGCTTTTGAATATATTTCATTTTAAGGCTACTAATGGCTCTCCATAAATTTTAAGTTTGACTTAGAGATAAGTACAACTTATTATCTTTGTGAAACACACCCCAGGTTATGTTACTGAAGTCTCAATTACATCACAAGTCATTAAGTTCATGGAGCTGCATAGATAGATACATTCAACCATTATAGTTCATAACATGAACCTTTGACGTGTCTGGATCAATGTCATGACTTTGTAAGTGGCTTGGGCACCCAAATTCTGATATTGTTGACTACACTTTTTAACTACAAAGTTCTCAAATCATGTTTCATACCATGAAATACTTATTTTTATCAATATTGGAAATCAAATATAATGATAACAAACTTGTCTTATGAACACTACGATATAATTGTTGACAACACAGCAAGGGTGACACTAACCCACTTGCCTTTGAAGCTGGGCCAACCATTTCAAACCAAGTGGACCAGAGAAAATACACAACTATTTGTAATATTCACACAAAAATTGATTGATGAGATTTGATTCTAGGGCATAAGCCAAGGCTATACTTATTTAGCCAGCATCACCTGAAGCGATTTTGTTTATGTAGATACAAAATGAATCAAACATGCATAATTTTTCATTGTCCAAGATATGTACTTCCTTAGAGGTCGTCCAATATGAATCAACAATTGATCATGCAAGATCTTTTATTATGTCTTCAGGGAATAATATTCCTGGTATCGCAACGCAATTTGCTATGCATTTTTGCATGACTGCTAGACAAAATATCTTTTGTGTAGCAGTTTTCTTCCATAGAAATGTACAGAATTTCATTTGAAATATTTATCCATCGGCTGAAATTGCTAATCAAAAAATTTGAGGAAAATTATTCCCTGGTCTTTCATTCTTACCTGGTTCATTGGTGGAGGACCTTGATTCATGGGTGGGGGCGGTCCCTGGTTCATTGGAGGTGGTCCCTGGTTCATTGGAGGCGGTCCCTGATTCATTGGAGGCGGTCCTTGATTCATTGGAGGCGGTCCCTGATTCATGGGAGGCGGTCCCTGGTTCATGGGAGGTCCTTGGTTCATGGGGGGCGGTCCTTGGTTCATGGGAGGCGGTCCTTGGTTCATGGGAGGCGGTCCTTGGTTCATGGGAGGCGGTCCTTGGTTCATGGGAGGTGGTCCCTGGTTCATATGGGGCGGTCCTTGAGGCGGGCCCTGGTTCTGGAATCTTGGAGGCGGCGGGCCTTGGTTATTAGGAGGGCCCCCAAAAGAGTTTCCACCACGCCTATCTTGGAAACGGTCATCACGGTTGCGGAAATCACGATTGTCACGGTTATCACGATTATCACGGTTGTCTCTACCATCGCCTTGTCCACCTTGGGCTAGAAAACAAAAGAGAAGCAGAATAAAATATTGCCTATTGCCTGAATCGTCCCGACTTTGCAAAATAAAATGATGTAATCAAAAGTCCGTACTCTGCAGGTACCTCGGCAGTTATCAAAGCATTTTCTCAGCATTCCTTAGCCGCTGTAGAATTCCTTAGCTGCTGTAGAATTCCTTAGCTGCTGTAGAATTCCTTTTCCGCTGTAGAATGCCTTTTCCGCTGTAGAATTCCTTAGCCCCTGTAGAATTCCTTAGCCCCTGTAGATGACATCCTAGTTTCTATCACTATGCTAATTAAAGCAGATGGATTTGATGAGAAAAACTGCTGAATGGACTGCAAGACAGAGTACGGCAAGTTGATCTGGTCAGCTCCATTCATACTTTCATTGTTGTTTTCTTTTCCCCCTTCATGTATTTATTTCACTTTCTCTCGTCGTATAGATAGTTGAAGTGCCTGTACTTTGCTTATTCTACTTAATTTATTTTTGTTGTGCTTATAATATTTTTGTATTTTTTGTTTGTTTGTTTTTCGTTCCGGGCGATCCAACAGGTTCTCGCAACCTTCATGGAAAGCCCCACATATAACCTTTGTAAAATTAGTAACAATTTACTGTTACTCTGTATACTTTTGTTGATTTATATATTCAGAATTTAATTTAATTGAATACTAACAGCCACCTCTCCAGTTGTTGTTATGTTGGTTGAAGCGTTCTTCTCGGCCAGGGTTGTTAGGTCTGCCTTCTGGACGCTGCTCTCTGCTATCTTGTGCTGGGGCAGTGGAAAGAGGAGAGATAGTGTCTGGATTTAAGAGACTCATTAGAGGTGTCGTGGACGAGTGGTTTTGTCACCGGACTATGGATCTCAAGGGCTACGGCTCAAGTCCCACTGTGGCACTAATGTCATTTGGCAAGACATTGATCTACACTTGTCACTCTCCACCCAGGTGTTAAATGGGTACCCGGTAGGATGCGAAAGCTTATGCGCTTAGATAAGCAAGTGTGCGCTTGAAAAAAATGACGCCTGGCTGGAATGCTCTCAAGGGAGTGGAGAACGTGCATACATTGTGTGTGGGAAAGCCTGAATCCGAAGACTTGGGTAATAATATATATACAGTCAAACCTGTGTATAGCGACCACCCAAGGGAAACACAAAAAGTGGCCTTTGTAGACAGGTGGTCTTTGTAGACAGGTTCCTTTAGTACATGATTCAATGAGAAACCATTTTCAAGGGAAACAA
>BEXV01004435.1:2900-16639 GCA_003118195.1 Hemicentrotus pulcherrimus | reverse complement strand
CATTATTTTTAACATTTCTTTCAATCAGATGTTCTTTCTTATTCATCATTTTGAGTAGATTTCTTACAGGTCTATGTGTATTATTATCTGCATGTAAACAAACAGTTACAGTTTTTGTTTGTTTTGTTTTACTTTACTAACCTTCCTTTTACAATCCAGAGTGCTCAGTCCCCACCCATTCCCACTCTGCAAAAGAAAGATAAAAAGGTTGTTGAACCAGACTCAAAGGTATGACAGTGTGTGCAGTGAGCTCTCTCTCTCTCTCTCTCTCTGTGTATTATGTGTACATTTATCGGGTATGTGATGCCACTTGTGGCTTGGCTTGGTATAAGTTTTAACATCATTTTGCGTTGTACTTTCACTTGAATTATCTATTGACCTACCTTGAAAATATTGTTTACATCATTTACAATGATAGGGGCTTAGTTTGCATGCACTAAATGCTACATGCAGTGTGCATGATGGTACACATAAATGTTGTCTTCTTAATATGAAATCAGAATTCCTGAACAAACCATCCTGGTATTGTTATTGCTATCTTGCATAATAATTGATGATCCTCTTAAAAATAATGTTTTAATAGCGTATAAATGACACAAGTACCTTTGTAAATCTTACAAAGTGCAATATGAACTTCCATATATACATACCTGGTACCTATTTATTTAGTGTGTATGTGTGTGTATATACCGGTATGCGTGTTTGTGTATACATGTATATTTTTGATATCTTTCATTTTGCTTCCTGGTGTCAAAACTTATACAGTATTATTGTTTAATGCCTAAGAAACCTCATTTCTAAAGTGTAGTAAGACATAGAGTTTGTGTAGTCAAAGCAAAGAATTGAAGGCTCTCTGCTTTAGATTGTATGTTTTGTTTTCTACTCTATATGTCCTTTTTCTTTCTATCTTACATGCTGCTTATATGCATTCAATATGGCTTTTAAAGGATACTGGTGATAGAACCGATAGGTCTCAAAAGAAAGGCTCTCGTAGACATTCCCTTGCACCTGAACAAGGTGACAAAGATCACCAGAAAACTCCTCGCAAGGGGCCATCCAGAAATGAAGAAGGGGAGAAGAACAGGAAATCACGCAGACCTCGTAAAGAAGCCCATCATCATGATGATGATGATGGGGAGATTTCTCCTGGTAAAAATCCTCGAGATGAAGAAGGGGAGAGAATAAAAAGGTCACGCAGACCTCGAAAGGAAACAACACCTAATGGTGATGAAGAAACCCCAGAAGAAAGAAATGATGGAGAGGAAACACCTCGTAAACCACGTAAGAGGCGCCCCCGTCAGAAACAAGAAGATGATCTGCTGAGTGCCAAGTACTCCTACGCAGAGTCAACAGGAAAGTCTGGCTCAGAGAGGGCACGCATCTTCCCACCCAAAGATATCCCTAAGCAGCATGCTGAACTTGATCCACTTGATAAGTTCCGCAATCCTGCAACGGTCCCTGAGAAGTCCAATCATCCCAGGGTGATACCAAGAGAGAATGCTAGGCTCAGTCCTTTGGAGAAGTTAAGAACTCATTATCCAGAAGACCCACAAAAATCAGTAAGCTCTAAAAATGATGAGTTCTAACTAGCTTTGATACTAATAGGTCCATACATCAAAAGAAAGTTGTAAGGATGGCCAGTTCTCAACGTGATGACTTCTAACAAGCTTTATACTAATAGGTCCATACGTCAAAAGAAAGTTGTAAGGATGGCCAGTTCTCAACGTGATGACTTCTAACAAGCTTTATACTAATAGATCCATACATCAAAAGAAAGTTGTAAGGATGGCCAGTTCTCAACGTGATGGCTTCTAACAAGCTTTATACTAATACATAGCTTCCTTCATGTACAAAAACGAATACAACTTGGCTGCATAGTGATCAGTGAGTGCTACTGCTAGACTTGATGTTGATGTGACTTCTAATCCACGTTTCTAGAATAGATACTGTAGCTTCGATCCTCACATGTTCATGTAGGTTCTTGCATGTATATCAGTTATTTATAAGTTGTAGATATTGAAGGGATTGGGTAACTTTGTCTCAGATTCTGAAAAAAAATCCTGGATTTAGCTCATGCTGTGATGATAATTGTAAACCTTTAGGTAAGTCAGGAACAAGGCGATCGCCTGTCTGATTATTAAGATATTTATGATTGGAAATTGAAATCAAATTTTGCGTTTTCCTAACGGTTTTCATAACACTACAGTCTATTGGGGAAAAAAAAAAGAGTATGGTAAAACCGGTCACTCAAAGATTTTTACTTTTTTGAGGCACTTTTTGATCATTTTGAACAGCAATTTTGTTAGGGCTTCAATATTACACCACATCACAGAAACTGATAACACATAGGGCCGTGTATCTCAGATTTAACATTGTTAAACGATGCCTTTAATAATGTGGCGTAAGCGGGCTCTGCAGGGGTAGCGTTTTCTCAAAACCCGGTCCACGCTCTCGACAATCATTATTCAACGATCGCTCAGTGGGCTCTCACAAAAGGATATCGTGTAAGAAAGACGTGGACTAGCTCTTATTTTTACTCACACCCGCAACCACTAAATGTATGACAGGAACTCAAGAAACAACACTTGCACAGTATCTGCAGTTCAAGTAACTTATCTTGTTCCTTGTAACATACCTGTCACAACGCTGACTGACCGACATCTTACTATGTCCGCATACATATTTCTCAATTATCTATAGTGCCCTCTACGTCTTGCTAACTTACTGGTCTAGTTATGCAACAATAAGATCTAGACATGATTTTGATGTGACTTCTAACCCGCGTTTTCTAGAGTAGATAGCTGAGTGTATGTTGTTTAACAATTGAAGGAAATACCTATATTAAGAGAAACCTTTCTAGTGTACATCGAGCACATGTAATCATCTTAATAGCTATTTAAACTTCCAGTGTTCTGTGTATACGTTTTACAATGTCTAACTACTAATTACCGTATCTTGTTACGTTGAGCTGCCTTTAGCAGCTTAGCTGATTGAAGTGGCACAAACAGACGCGTCCGGAATCCAAAATTCATAATTGCTGATAATAATGATTTAATGACATTGAACTTTATAGAGCCATATCATTAGGACACAGAGCTAGTTTATATCATTACTGTCAGTCAATTTTACACAATATCTCATTGACATATAAATTATTACGTCAATGCCTTGTATTCACCAATAGGCCGCTTTCGCAAACACGACGGAAGGCAAAGATGACGGACATGCGAGCAAAAAAAAACAGTCTGCGCATGCGCACACCAGAATTGTCTCCGTCCTGTTGATTTTCATGACCGTACGCGGCCATGATAGCATTCGTTCCCTTAACACGACGAAGGAGCTATTTGCCGTAATTCTCCGTTGTTTTTGCGAAAGCGCCCTTATCTAACCAAATATTGAGCCTTATTAGATCTGGACACCTTGCTTCTTGTTGAGTAATTCCTTCATACTTTTCTATCTACTTGCACACTTCCATTGATACATGATGAATCAGGGGAATAAATCTATTTCAATTGGATATAATAGAGCTCCATTATGTGTTGTAAAATCACAAAAAGCATCAGTAGTCCTTTACCAACTCCAATTGTCTCTACTTATCTTCATGTATTCCTTAAACCCATTGCTTATAGGACTCACTCCTTGATTCTGGGCTCTTCCCAGAAACTAAAGGTGGCTTTGAGGCCGCTTATAAAAAACAGCGTGTAAGTAGCGCCCTCTTTATCCATTATTAATAGTGATCAATGGAGTATAACCTACATGTGATCATCAGTGTGTTTTTAGAGTGTTTTAGAGACTGCACCCATGCCTTCATAGGAGGAGGGCCGATGGCTCAGTGTTAGAGCAGTGGTCTTGTAATCAGGCAACCCAGGTTCAAAACCAGGTCGATGAGCTAGTGCCCATTGGTAAGGCATTAAACCTTGTTACCAGGTCCCTCAGAAAGGACTTAAAGCCGTCGGT
Source organism: Hemicentrotus pulcherrimus (assembly GCA_003118195.1). Taxonomy (NCBI): domain Eukaryota; kingdom Metazoa; phylum Echinodermata; class Echinoidea; order Camarodonta; family Strongylocentrotidae; genus Hemicentrotus; species Hemicentrotus pulcherrimus. The sequence goes on along the minus strand of BEXV01004435.1, from coordinate 12,682 downwards.
CCTCTGCGTGGTTGCTTTAATACTAACAAGTAAAATAACCACCAGTACTACTGCACCAGTGTGTTTTGAGAGTGGTTGGAAGACTCTGCACACACCCATGCATGGGACCTTTTTTTCTTTCTTCAGAGTATAGTTTGAATCACTGCTTGTTCACAGTGTAACTTAAACTTCTGCATTTGGTAGACCACATTTATGGCAGACACTATGTTTATACAGTAGGCTAATGAGTTGTCTGTAAGGAGGAATTACTAGGTGTATTTAATAATGAACTGCCAATATGAAGTACCGGTAATACATTTTCACCAAATATGATTTGCCATTAATTCCTTTGTGTACAGTCTAGTGTAGTTTGTGTGGTTATGATGAAATCGTTAGTGGCTTTTATTTTGAATTTTGTTATTTTGTTGCACTAACCTGTTTTTCCTCAGTGAAAGAAGGGATTAGTTTTATGCTCTTTAATTATCACATCTTGCACATTTCGGTCTGACTTTTTCTCTAACTCACTTTTTTCCACCCTATAGTTACCCTAGCATTTGCAAGTTTTGCACTTGATTTGAGCATTGTCCTACTGAGTCCATGATTTGAGTACCAGTATCTGTTTGTTAGTTTAATGGCCACCCTTGTGTGATCTTTGTTATGTATGTGTCAGCCTCCATTGTTTGTTAGGAACACCTTGCTTCTATTAATTTCTCTTTGAAAAGCCCTTTCTTATATACTCTCTTTGTTCAGGTTTTCTTCTGGTGATTTCCTGCACTACAAAGTCTTCTTGTTGATTTTCACACTACTATTTATAAGTGGAATTGTTTTTTTGTTCATTTGCACATTGTTACATGCTTTTGTTTATTGATATTTGTGCTTTTGATCGAGGTGTTCCTGTTCTCTTGTGTATCTTTTGTTACTTCCAGTATTACACCAGAGTGTTTACATTCCTTTTGGAGTTCTCTTAAAATGCACACTTAAAATCTGTTGGTTGAATATTATCTTATGATGGCAACTTAATCAAGATTTGATGTTGCTCCTCCTCCTCATGTCTGAAGTACCTAGTGGACTGGTTACGTGAATTAGACCCAGATCTTGTTGTGTATGCTGCCCCCCTAGCTGAGAATGGGTACAAGACATGGAACACCATACGTCGCCTGAAGCGAGGCACCCTTCTTGACCTCTGTCCAGACATCAATCATGGCCACGTTGAGGCTATCCTTCATGAGGTCAATCGTGGACAGACTCCCCGCTCTAAGGTACTATAGCACTTTTAATAAGAGTCAATCCTGTCTTTAAAGGCCATGCTATGGAAATTGTGGACAGGTTCCATTTCTAGACAGGTTCTACACTTCATATTTGTGCAGGTGCATCACTATAGTCAGTTGGCTTGTATATGGAGTTGGCCACTGTGAATTACTGCATGTGTCCATGCAATTATTCTTTGATTATAATGGGTTCCTTTGATCTGTAAACTGTTTAGTTTCTGCTCTCAGTTTTTTTTGTGATTTGCTTTTCCTTTTGTATGACCTACAGTTATGATAGAAAAAAGTAGACTGAAAATTCAATGTGCATGGACAGGTGCACGTTTGCCATACCCTTTAATATTTGTATCCATCTCATGAATAGAAATAATAGAAGAACACGAACATACACTAATGTAGATGATCAAACCATTTTACTTTCCATACCACTCATGCAACCTTCAGAAGCCTCAGGTGAGGTCTCCAGATAGTTTGTCTGAACAGGAGTTGGACATTGCAGACATTGAATCAGTAAGCTTTTTCGATCTCTCACCTCACTGTATTGTGTATATGTGCAAATAGTGTTTTTGTTGATAAAATACTTACTTTTCCCAGCCCTTAAGTTCTTCCATTATGCTTGTTTATGATGAGGCGATATAAGTTCTCTTAGCTTCATAAGATAATCCTGTAAATGTATAGATGTTCATTTAAATATGCATCAAGGTCAAGATGGAGTGTTAACATTTATTACCATTTCTTTGTGTATTGCATCATTTATTTACACCAGTTTTAAAAGCAAAAAAAATCTCTGGTTGTTCCTTCTTAGTCTAAGACCAGGCCAGCCCCTATTAGGAGGAAAGAGAAACCAAGAAGAGTAAGATTTTGTGTGCTGATCTTTTTGAATCCCTAACACAATCATCAACTTTGTGCACAGATTGGATAGTCTTCACTTTGTTGAAAGCCGGGCTCACCGCCGGGTGTTGTAACTTGATCTGCACTTTGATAATATCCTACCTACTACACCGCTATTCCCTTAACATTTTCATTTATTTTGTATTATAAGGAGTCAAAATGCAAGCACATGTATTGAACTAAAAAGGTACAGTGTATTCATTAAAATATTTAAATCAAGTTAATTTGTTTAAAGGTAAGATTAATACTACAAAATTCATAGCTATAAATACAAAGACCATTGACTCATCAGAGATAAATGTAAGAACAGTTTAAGATGAAATCAAGGTACTGGGTTAAACAAGGATTGATCTACTTGTTTTTAGGTTTTCTATTAAAGTAGATTTATAGCTAAAAGATATTGATGTGGATTTTGCATTTCATCTTGGTAATCACCAAACTTATTTTTGAATACTGCTGATTTGGAATTATATGACAGCTAATGTGTAAACTATCTCAACACACAAACATGATTTTTACTGAGATGCATCTATGACCAGTGGCTTTTTTGTCTCAAAATGTGCTTGCCAAAACAAGAGGAACATTCATCTAATATAATGTACACATGAAGCCATGCTGCATGGTACATGGCACATTGTTCTATTGTATGTATTTCTTCTTTTGACATTGTTTGTACAACGTGACCTCATCCATCTGCACATGTTCTTGACAGTGTTAAATAGTACCTGTAAATATTGAGAATGACTGGGTGCATAGCTATCATGTATGCATTGTAAAGAGAGTGTCTCTGTCCAACATCTGTAGTTGCAGTTAAAGATATGTTGGGTTTTTTTAATGTCCTCAGCTGTTAAAAGAAATACCGGGAGGTTCTTTATGTGCTGTGTTTTTGTGTGTGTGTGTAGAACTTCACTTCTTAAATATTTCAATAGGTTTTCTTGTTGATGAAATTCTTTTGTGCCTACAGTCGGAAAACATCAGCCCTGGGAATGGAAAATACTCTGTAAGTTTGGATTGTCAGACAGTCAAGTCTTATTATAAGAAATTAATGAAAAATACACCCCCAAAAAGAAGCATCTAAATGTTTGTAGGATATTGTAATTCAAACTTAGCATTTCACATTTTACTTGTTGTAACAAAGATAATACAATTTGATGAGAAATTGTTCCTTAATTTTACAGTTCTCTCTCTTGATGTTCAGTGAAATAATTATAATATAATAAATATGTCATCATAATTTAAAGAATAAATAACATAGAAAATGCAGCTTGCCATTACCCTTGTCATTGCCACTGCCAATATTTCTGATCTTGAAACAATGCTACCTGTACGCCTTCATGTTACTGTTGTATAGAAATACCCAGTTTGAGAAATAATAATATACATATCGTTAAATGTTTCCTGGCCATAACTTTGCGTTCTTATGTGCGTAAAGAATGTGACTACATACTACATGTATTTTTATGTGTGTGTTGTATTTGATTCGTCCATCAAAGGAGAGCCCGCCTGGACACAGCTTTGTTGATTTCTTGGTCAATGTCTCAAAAGAAGTAAGAAAACCAACAATCTCTAAATATGGTTGACATAAGCTTATCTGATAATACACAGTAAAATATTACATCGTAATCTAGCTACAATTGATATTTTTTTTTTATTCATACAGTTTGAAGTAGTTGCTTGTATCACTATAGTATGAGATTTACGACTCTGCAAAATCAAATCTAAAGAAGACAACAGGAAATCAATCTTAATTCATAATCACACTACCAGTATTCACATGGTTATATTCTTATATGTATGTATATGTATGTATATGTATTATATAAGAGAATCTATTAACACTTTCCACTTGCAAGGTATTATACATACTTTTGTCAATCAAAGGCTTATCATTCTAAAAGTAGCGGGGTTGTAATGAAGATTAATCATAATTGAAATTCAGGTTTATATTGTTACCTGAAGTTATTATAGCGGACATGTACACTTTGCTTAAATATTAGTCTTTGGAGCATATTTTTTTGTATATTCAAATAAGACTGCTTACAAACTCTTCTGTTTAGTCTGAAATGTACAAGAAAGCTCAACGTTTACAGAATAAGCTTCAACGCGATGGACATATGCAGGTACATGTATATGTACTTTAATTTATTATATTAAAACAAACCTGACAATTTGCAGTGCACTGACATCAGTAGTAATATCAAAGGGATATTGATCCAATACCAACTATTTGTGATTACTTTTACTTACAGTGTATATCAATAATATGCACAAGTTCATGTTGAGTTTATGTTAACTCATTGACAATGGAAGCTGGGTAGCACCTGTATGAAAGCATATTGGAAGAAAATAAGTCTGTAGTCAATGGGTTTATGTGGAAGAAATCACTTACATGTACTCCGGTATTCTAAAGCAAGATTAGTAAAAACAGGTTTCATCTCCTTTACAACAGTGGATGACTTTAAGGCCACTTGAGTACCGGTAGACTTTTCTCACGCAGACATTTAAGATCAAACAATTTTGTTAGTCCAGGAATTGTTTTCCAGCACACAGGGACTAATTGTAGTTCCAAATACTTGACTTGACAATTATTCCCAGTTTAACAAAGTAGAAAATTTATGCTAAAGCTATTGTTTGGAAAAGAGTGTGAATGAGTTGACTAATGGAATTAACATGATTTTATATCATTCATTCTGGAAGTGAAGTAGTCTTAACGCTGGCATCACTGTGTATACTGAGGAGCATGGGCGTAAATCCTTACATAATACCTACTGTTCAGGGATATCATCCCCCCTGAACAATAGGTATTACGTAAGGATTTACGCCCATGCTGAGGAGTAAGAGCGTGATTTGAATAATCTTTGATAATTAATCATGTTTTTATTTTGAACTATACATCCATTTCTTTATGCACTCATTTAGATTGCATAATACTCAACCATGATTCACTCACAGAGCTTTATTCATAACTTCTTTATACATGTGTATGGTCATGTTTCAGGAATCTTATTCCATATTTGATGCATCATTTCATACGTGTATGCTAGANTTTCTCAGCAAATTATTCGTGTTTTTCAAGAGAAAATCTTTCCATCCATATGTAATTTGTTCTAATTATCAGTTTTTAGTAAATTTTCTTTGTGTAGCTCCTTTAACGCTGGCATCAGTGTGTATACTGAGGAGCATGGGCGTAAATCCTTACATAATACCTTTTGTTCAGGGATCTCATCCCCCCTGAACAATAGGTATTATGTAAGGATTTATGCCCATGCTGAGGAGTAAGAGCGTGATTTGATTAATCTTTGATAATTAATCATGTTTTTATTTTGAACTATACATCCATTTCTTTATGCACTCATTTAGATTGCATAATACTCAACCATGATTCACTCACAGAGCTTTATTCATAACTTCTTTATACATGTGTATGGTCATGTTTCAGGAATCTTATTCCATATTTGATGCATCATTTCATACGTGTATGCTAGATTGTCAGTACAATGTACAGCCCTGTTATAATCACAATACACTGTACCTAATATGTTCTTATGTGTTTTACATTTGCATTCTAACCCTTTTAATCCGTGAGCCCAGAAGCCGTAAGGCTTATGCACTTTTTTTACTTGTTGAATGAAAAGGTGGTTTTATCACATAAAAAAAAGAAACACATTCTTTTTTTCTTAAAAAAAAAAATGCATTTGATGATCAAGACTAATGCGATTGATGTGTTCTAATGAGCTTTGAATCATCATAGTGAATGACCCTGTATGGTTTGCAAATGAATGGTACATATTCCCTGTATCGTATGATTGTATGTACAGTGTACGTCAAGTTAGATTGTATATATTGGCAAATTAGTGACATGCACTTGAAGCACAATTATATATTATATGTACAAAAGAATTGCAATTTTACTACCATAATGTTACCATGCGTAATGTTTTACATGTAATTTTACTTTGTCACTGATGTATAAATTTGTAAAATAAACTGCAATTCGGCTCTCAGGCCGCGAATGTTTTTTATGAAAGAAAAGATTTTTTTTTGGTTTTTTTTTTGATGCATTATAGTTGCAGCTAGCAAATGAAAATTATCTATTAAAAAAAATCCTTTAGAGTTACAGATATTTAGACAGTCAGAACGGAAACCATTAGTGTCGAACTGAGGAAAAAAGACCTTTGGATATGAAATCAGTTTAAGTAGGTCCTGTTGACCATTAACACTGACAATGGTGTGGGCTGGGGGTAAGCAATATAAATACAAACTTTACTTGTACGCAGTATAAGTGAAAACTTTTTTTCTCATACTCTTTTTCTTCTTTTTTTCTTTCTGGCAATGCAAGTCCCTAAAGCTTTTGACACCATGAACTTAAATTATAATGTCAACTTTTTTTCCTCTTCTTATATTTCCAGGATGATGACTTTCCAAGTGCATCAGAGAGGAGTTCCTCACCCCCTGTACCTGCAGTATCAACTAAGGAACGTGGAGGGCCAAAGGATGAAACAAATGTTGTGGGGGCTCTCTCGGCTATGAGGGTTCAATTAGCATATGAACAGCAAAGGATACAGAGTCAACTAGACAAGCATAGAGATGTGAGTTAGCTTTAGATGCAATTAAATTGCCCATAAAACAACTGGCCAATTGTGTGAACTGGACATAAGGTTGCCCATGTTCCACTTAGAGGTAGCCCTCAGGTTGATGTCTTTGAGTTAAAAGTGTTTTCTTTTTTCTTCAATCCCCCTAATTCAGTTCGATCCTTACAACCCAATGCCAAAGGCTGCCCATGCTCCACGTAGAGGTAGCCCTCAGGTTGATGTCTTTGAGTTAGCCAGACACAAGGGGAGTGTAGCTGTTATGAGGAACATGAATCATCAAGCAGCAGAAGACTTTGAAGGATTGAAAGATAGAAGTAAGATTTGTGTCTCATGTGTTTAAGTCAGAAAATAATTTGTTTTTAATCACAATAGTCTTTTGAGATTTTCAACAGAAAAAAATAGTGATTTCAATAAAGGAGTTCTCATGTTTATACTGTTTTGCTAATTTTGTTAAGCTTTCCAGAGGTATATGCACATAACTCGCCTCTTTGGTTTTCTACACTGGTAAAAGGCATTTGTTTAAAATGACCTACATGCCCAATACATGTATTTCTGAAAGATGGTGGTTAAATGAGTGTGTTGGCCTGATGCAGTGTTTTTAGTTGGGAGAAGAAAAAAAAAACATTTATCACTCTGATGTTATTCTTTTCATGTATAATTTCCTTTGCATTAATTTGTTGAGAGCCTCCAACATCCAGTTTACATCTCTATTCATTCAGAGATACATGTACATGTAGACCAAAACTTACATGCACATATTTCATGTAATGTTATACCCAATCTCCATTTTGAAATCCTTAGTTGAGATACTTACATGAAAGGTAAAGACCAGTTCTGGTCATGCGATTGCATTGTGAAAGAAACTTTGTGGAATTGACCAGAAAAGTATTGGTGTGTACTGCAAGGTTCTGGAATCATCAATACTATAAGAAATTTGGCCCAGTCTTGGTAAAGTTACAAGCAATGTACACATAAAAATGTATCTGGGACTACGCGACACGTTCTCGATATCTGTCCAGTCTGGATAGAGAAACTAAATTTAATTACCAAATATATCAATTAGTAGGAGGTTTCCCGGCAAAATTTGTATCATTACGTTTAGGTCAAAACATATATTCTTTCACATGATTGGTTATATGAGCATCTATTTCATTTTTTTGAGAGGGGGGCGTTTCCAAAACTGGTCTTTTAAGACTTTACCTTTAACTCAAATTATTAAAGACGTAGCAGAGTACATGTAAATTGTAAAATGTTAGGGAAAGAGATTACTTTTTTTTTTGCCCTGACACTGTTTAATAAGGTGGCTCAAGAACCAGACAAAAAGTAAAGAAGAATTATCCTAACAAACCTGACTCAGACGTCACTCTTGAGGTTCAACAGATGGCGCTGTTGAGAGAACAACAAGAGAAGTTAGAAGCAATGAGGAAAGGTTAGCACGTTGCATGCTCAGTCTTCAAAGCTTTCCCATTATAGCTGATCTTTTTTGGGAGCAGCTATTAAGCCAATCTGTGCTTCTTTCTGGGTTGAGGCTAGAGTCAGTGTTTTATGGAAGAAAGGCATTCAATTGATAACCAACTTGGTGATTTTTCTTTGGTTCATCAAAACAAATAAGAGAGTATGTATTCATACCCTGTTGTTTTTAATGAACGTACAATGTACATACTGTATATGTGAATGTACAACACAGATTCCAATTGGTCCATGAAACACACTACATGAATGTTCAATGTTGGAATTGAATGCTTCTCTTCTCAATCCACTAAAGACTACTGACCAAGAACATTCATTATCTGATCGGCTGATAGGAATTTTCCTTTTTCCCTTTATTCAATAAAACTTATTTATGAATCTCCCTTTCTTCCCACACTCTCAGTATATCATTCATATTTTCGTTCAGAGGATAATATGAAGATTCAGAACGAGTATAAAAGCCCTGAGCTTACCGTTCGGCAACCTCAACGTAAGACTGATTGCCCTAAGTTTTGATTTCACATTATGCACCATTGATTGTGTTTTTTTGTGCACCTCTTGTAATTTTACACTTTATTTTGAATTTGTTATCTAAAAAGTGCATTTGAAAATGTGCTTCATGGTATCCCCTCATCGATCATTTTGAATAACTATATGTGATATGAAAATGAACTCTTCTTAAGTGCATGCTTTAATGCTTATTTCTGATGTGATTTTCATCCTAACTTGACTTTGGTTGACATGATTGTATATTAAATAATTCTCTCTCTTTCTATCTTCCACTATTTACTAATACTCCCTATTAACAGTCTATGGAAAAGGTACATGTAAACTAATGTTTTTCTAAGAATTGAAGTGCTATTGTACAAGTTTTCATACTGTCCACTACCACTTTTTGTATTCATGTGTATTATAGAGTGGTCAAGTGTGACGTCGTCAAAAATCTATATGTAGGAGATTCCAGATTTGAACTTCATTTTTTTCCGAATGAGCATAAAATTATGTACAAATAAATTGAAAACCAATTGAATATGTTAAGTATTGGCTGAGATATGCTAGTCCAAATGTATTTGTTTCAATAGGAAATCACTGTTATTTTGCACTGGGATGGTCATATCTCAGCCAATACTTTAGATATTCATTCGGTTTTTGGACGTTATTTTTTTAATGCTCTTTCGGATTATTAAGTTCAAATTGAGAATTCTAAAATAGATTTGTATGACGTCACAACTTCGGTACTCTATTGTAGATGTGGCTAATAAGTTTTGTTTGTTGGTGCGTGATTGAGAAAGCATGATGCATGTAAGTTATGTTGAAAGAGAGGCAATTATTATTGTTCCTTTGATCTTCTAAAAAAAAAGATATATTTGATGTTGTAATTAAGAATTGCAAAGTGATAGATTCTTACATGTACTCTTTGCCTTATTTGAGTTTATTCCTTTTATTATGTTTAACAATATAATTCACTTTGGTAATGTGAAAAGGAATATAGCATCTCCTTGCAAATGAAATATTAGCTTTGACTTCCCTACATGGTAAGTCAAAGCAGTATGAACTACATCATTAATGCTACCTCTATACCTGC
>BEXV01004433.1:13988-27165 GCA_003118195.1 Hemicentrotus pulcherrimus | reverse complement strand
GGGTAATTTATTCCAAAGAGAAGCACCATCATAACTTATTGCATTCTTAAGGTATTCAGTATAACATAATCAGGTCATGACGAGTACATTGCCGTGTGTAAAAATTATGTTGAGTTGATACTTCTTGAAAAACATCTTTGTGAAAGTCTGAAGATAAATCGTTAAGACATTTGAAAACAAAATATACATCTAAAATATTTAACCCTCTCTTGAAATGGTATCCATTTCATACGTGTAAATAATTCCTTTGATGGGGTATACATATTACAGTTTAAAATTATTCTTGCAGCCCTCTTTTGTAGTTTAGTTATCTTATGACTTAAAAACCTGTTTCTCCAAATTTCACAACAATAATCAATTTGTGATTGTATGAGACATGTGTATAATAATTTCAATGAAATGTCATATTATGGTTTAACTCTTCTAAGCATGGCAAGTCCGGTAAACACTTTTCTACATAAATAATCTACATGATCAGACCATAATATGTTTTCATCGATCATGATACCTAGACATTTAAAGATCCTACATTGTTCAACACATATATCTTCATACTTTAATGTAATACTGTCATTTTTAAAATGGTTTGATCTTTGTTTACTTCCGATGATCATAAATTTGGTTTTATCAACATTCAAATAGAGTTTATTACATTTTATCCATCTATATATATCATTAAAATCACTTTGCAATTTAATTTGTACATCCGAAAAGGTGGGTCCACTTACATAAAGTGTCGTGTCGTCGGCATACATTACAATTTTTCCATGTTTCAAAACTTCTGACATATCATCTATATAAATCAAAAATAGGAGTGGGCCCAAAATAGATCCCTGTGGAACTCCAACAGAAATACAGCGATCAGTTGATTTAGAATCTTTTATAGCAACATATTGTTTTTTATTATTTTAATACGAGTAAAACCAAGCTAATGATAACTTACTCAATCCTATTTTCTTTAACTTATTTAACAAAATATCTGGATTAACCGTATCAAAAGCTCGTCTTAAATCAATAAAAAGAGCCCCTACAATGAGGCCTTTATCTATGCAGTGTAACCAACTGTCTGTTAAAGCCCCAAGAGCCGAGGCTGTAGAATGACCTGGCCGGAACCCGAACTGCGTCTTACTGAGGATGTTCTATTAAATAATCATACAATTGCTGATGAGCAGTCCTTTCAATGAGTTTACTTATTGCAGGTAAGATGGAAATTGGACGAAAATTACAAATATTGTTAATTTCGCCTTTTTTGAATAACGGAAAAACCTTTGCATACTTCCAATCATTGGGAAAGACTCCTGTTGAAAAAGACAAATTAATCGAGTAATGGTTGGTACAATAAAAGCTTTAGACTTTTTTAGGAAGATAATATCAATATATTGAGGCGCAATATAATGAGCAAAGCAACTAGAATTTGATTTTTATCAAACCTTTAGAAACGCAAAAATTACGAGGTCCTAAATCAATACAAGCAAGGGAGCAAAGCGATAGAGCTTTATGATTTTTTTTTTTTTTTTGCATCTTGAGCCCTTAAAATCTCTCTTTTTTAATACAATTTACTCCTCATCTTCAGTTGGGGCGAATTCTATTCTTCCTTGTTTTTCATTAACTCTTTTTTTCGTCTTTTGGCGACCCCCCCCCTCAAGTTTTACACCCGGGCATGTGCCCCTACCCCCTAGATTCGCCACAAGTAAAAAGTAAAGGTAAAAACTACAAAAATTATAATTCAATTTATAAATCTGAAATTTACTTCTGAATATTGTATGAAATTACATGTAGGACTACATGACACTTATTTCTAATATGGAACACACTGAAATGAATAAGCATTTAACATCGAGTTTGAATACCCGATTCATTTTTATTATTCTCAACAACAAATAAAACATAAAAATGATTGCTCATAATTACAATGGGAACTGTAGTGATTTTCTGTTTCAGTTTCCAGATTATCTCGGGCAATAGATTTAACCGTGCCCCCTTTATCACAAGGTCCGCGGTTCGAGTCCTACCGCGGCACTAATGTCCTTTGACAAGACATTGATCTACATTTGTCACTCTCCACCCATGTGTTAAATGGGTACCCGGTAGGATGCGGAAGCCAATGTGGTATGCTTACCAATTTGAGCCTAGTAGCTCTTGTTGGAATGCTCCCCAGGGAGTGGAGAAAGTGCATACATTGTGTGCGGGCAAGCCAGAATCCGATGACCGGGGGTAATAATGTAAAGCGCTTAGAAACTAGGACATTCCCGACGATTAAGCGCTATATAAGCAATACTATTATTATTTAAGCAGTCTTTCAAATAAAATGCCCCATAATTATGTAAGCTTTTTGGGTTCATATTCATGTTATCGTAAGTAGGCCTATGTTCAATAAAAATGTCTCATCCTTAATCTTCTCGACAACGTACGTGCGCCCGAGTTCGTTGCATGGCGTAGTTTCTCCACACTCCGAGCTTCTATGAAGGATATAACTTCCTCTTAGTTTCGTCGAATCCTATCATCTCCTATTAGTATGAATTTGATAGATAAAACTTTTAGTTCTTGAATTCTCTCATTCCTATCATGTCCTAATAATTATGAGTGACGATGAAGATCTTGATTTTTTTTTTTAATGGATCCACCAGGCGACCTTTTTAAAAGTCATCCAAAGTTCTTGACGTCGTGTCATTTCTAAGTTAAGACTGTATTATTTATCTCACGCAGATTAATCAAGGAAGGAGGGGGGGGGGCGTCAAAAAGAAGATTGATGAGACTTGTTTAAATTGTCTTCCCCGCCAGGGAATCCTGGACCCGCCAGTGTCGTCACAATGTCTTCAAATCAATAAGGCATGACAGGTATTAAAGCTGAGTCGTTCTTTTCATTTTTTTCACTTTGAATCATCCCTGATTTTCTCAGCATGCTGATCGACTTTGATGATGGTGATCTCATCGTAGTGTCTTCCTATTAAAATGAAGCGACAGTTTAAAATTGTTGTTCTTATTTTGTTTCTACTTTGTCTCATTCCTGATTTTCTCGACAGCCTGAGCGACTTTGAAGATGGTGAGTTCATCGAAGTGTCTTCCAACCAACATAAGACCGACTGGTAAACCTTTTAGGAAGCCTGCATTGATGCTGAGGGCGGGATGACCGGTCAAGTTGAAAGCCGCCGTATTCGTCGTCATCCCAAAACACTTTCCGATGAATTCTAAAGAAAGAAATCGATGAGCAATAAATCCGAGGTATATGATACGAAAAATGATCAAAGTAACATGGCATAAAAAGTGGAGAATAGAACATAGCAAAACAAAACAAAAACGTCAAAAAAGAAAAAAGAAAAACAAACAACATCGAGAATAACAGATTATCAGGAATGGATATACGTTTTGTGTCTGTCATGGATAGTAAGATCCAATTATTTGCCATTTAGCTTCGCATAAAAAGGACCCTGATGATAATCATCTGCAAAAATAGAAAGTTTCAATACAGAAGGATTATAAGGACCTATCACCTGGTAGGGTATCATCCCGATACATGAGCTTGTCGGCACGGTAGGGCGTGGTTGGCAAGGCGAGAACGTCGACTTTCTCGAGGGCGTGGTCGTAAGCTTGGCGAAGACCAAACACAAGATTGCGCCCTCTCGCATGAACCTGATTCTTGTAATATCTACTCAAGTATTCACTCTGCATCATGACCATCTAATCAATATAGCAAAAATAGATGAAAACAAGAGAGGGAGAAAGAGAGAGAGAGAGAGAGAAAGAACTATCAACTCGGCAAGCCTAATATTAATATAAAAATGGCACTCGTAATCACATTATATAATATTTATGTAAGAATGTCGATCAATGAGCACAAGCAAGCGGATACAAGCATGTACTAAGCGACCTTGCTTGGTGGCTCGTCAGTGGAACTACTTTGATTTACATTTTGATTACACCTCGTTGGCCGGAGAGTGTGGATCGATGTACGATGTCTTGCCAAAAGACATTTGTTTTCTTAAATACATTGTTTCTCGTTTATCAGATTTTTTTTTCGATGTATCTAAAATTTACAGAAACGAAACAAGCCACAACCAAACGAAAATCAATATAAGTAGGATTATTATTGTATCATCGCCAAAATATAATCATATTTTATAACACATTTATGATCTTCGTAAACTATTTTTAGCCTTTATTTTATATGTGAGCGAAACAAATATCCATGTTGAACATACATTGGACAAATAAATACATTGAAATTGGATTGAATTGAAAAGACGTCATTGCCGCGAGCTCCGATTTGAGCTCTCAACCTCTTGATGGGAATCCAAGGGGAAAGAACCAACGATACAACGACAGCTTTAATCTGACTTATCATCTGAGGCCTACTTACTTTCATTGTGGGTGGAAAATCTTCTGGCCTGGAGTGAAACAATTTTCCAAACTCAGTGACAAGAGAGGATGGATAGAAACCTGCACCGACACACCCTTAAAACGCATACAAACATGAAAACAAAATTAGTCTCGGTCCCTGAAAAAAGCATCGATCGGTATAATAGATCATTGTTTCATCGAGTCTTTATTCCACACAAATGAGCTTGTTTACCTATATAGTGCATTGTCCTTGTCCGCATGCACTCATGGCTGGTCATACAAAATACTTACACAATTTATTTCACATTATTGTGTTAACGTTAGATGGATATCATTATGATACAAATTCGGTTTATATCTACATAATTCACAACAAAACAGGAGTTAACAACAGTAGTCATTTCAAGCAAATCTATCATAAATAATCAATCGTATAATGGGTACATCTAATCGAGATAAATAATAGAACACAATCGGACTCAGCCTACAATTTTGAGACGGTCACGGTCATGTTTTACGCACATGTCTTATGAGGCGTATCCGATAATAACTGGTAATTAAATGCCCTAAAAATTTGAAAAGCATTTTGTTAGTATGAACAAAGAAATGGACGAAAATAAGGGTAACTTTGGATAAAAACTAACGACTGAATTGAATTTGCAATTGTGCCCTCTATACTCCATAGATTGGTAGCAAATTAAAATAAGTTCTTAGAAACACGATAAGGTAAATACTGGCTGTCTTTCCAGACTTGATTGTTTGGGTTTGGCATTGATTAGATCGTTTGATTGGTTATTGGACGTCTTACAAAGAGTAATATTTCGAGAGGAAATAGAACTAAATGTTAATAAAACATTAAGTAGGCCATAAGTTATTAGTCTCTGAATATAAATCGTGCCGGAGTATCCCCTCGATGACCAGACCCATGCGACGCCGCTCCATATAGTTTACATACCTGCAGGGCGTTGCATATAAGCGCCTGTACCTTCAGCCATAGTGCCGTATATGTCTTTGGCTGTATTAGAAATAATGCATATAGACAGGCCACTCAAATAACCAATTCATAAATCCGTTATACATGTTTGAGATGCGATGTAAACTAAAACAA
This sequence comes from Hemicentrotus pulcherrimus, assembly GCA_003118195.1. Classification (NCBI taxonomy): domain Eukaryota; kingdom Metazoa; phylum Echinodermata; class Echinoidea; order Camarodonta; family Strongylocentrotidae; genus Hemicentrotus; species Hemicentrotus pulcherrimus. The sequence goes on along the minus strand of BEXV01004433.1, from coordinate 21,719 downwards.
AAACATTTCTTCCACTTTCTTGAAATCACTTCTTCAAAGATGAACGAAAACACTAGCGTCTATTAGTATTTTTTTAAAATATATAACATGTATATATATAATTTTTTGTTTAAAGCTCACCTTTCCAGTTGTGGTCCGATAATAAAGTGAACCTCAACATCTTCCTTGGCTACATATTCCCCCCTACCATGGGTGTCGATCCGTAATTGATACCTATTGTCCAGGGGGGATGATCTATTCATTCATCCCCCCTGAACGATAGGTATTACGTAAGGATCGACACCCATGCCCCCTACCCCCTCACTTTCTAAATCCCAGTACCGCCACTGTCATGATAAAACTTCGAATTAAGTTCCTATTGACACGGAATGAACTAACTGACTTTTCAACAGATATTAAATACTTTACCTCGGGAATGCATTGGTATAGATATTTTTTCCACGATGGCGCCAAGACTTTCCATATTTCTGACCGTGGTTTCCACTAATTGATTCACAGCTTCCTCCGCTCCTGGCATCCCGAACCCTTCCTCAACCAGTCCAATCTTCAGCCCTTTAATACTCGCTCCCACTAACTGAAAACATGTTTCGAACGAAAATTCGACATAGATTACAAAGCGAATTAAAGAATAGGTGAAGCTAGCATTGCACACTTATTTACATTGATAATTTATCAGATTGTTACATTTCAATCATGTTCATTTTCATTTTTGATGCATTTAGTAAGCACCGAATAATATTGATAGCAAAATGTTGATTCGATTATTTGACGACCTGATAATTCGATTTAAAAAAGAACCATCCATTGGACTGGTATACAATAATCACATGGACTTTACACATAGATCCCTTGACCCATTAACCATTTTCGAAATGTTTTAAGTTTGGCATCACAACATTATCATTAATGTCCATAATGTGCGATTGATTAATGTTTTTCCGTAAGATAAACAAATATTCTTGGTTGGGAGTTTGCTCTCCACTTTGAATACTTCAGTGATGAGAGAGATATAGTAGGTAGGTAAATGGTTGAATTTGATCACATCATTGAGTAATTACGTTGAAGGCTAAATGCTACCTGCTTGGTGTACTGTGGTACAGTTGTATCTGGGTGTTGTCTTGGATCGAATCCCCTGTCATACCCAGCTATCACCTATAAAAGAATCACGAATTTCCAATAAATATCCAGTGAATTGGTATAGAAATTTACCTTTGAAATGTTTTACAACTACCAATACTACTCTCGTTACTTTTTCCCAAACAAACCAAAGTTTACTTTTATGCAACATAATAATTAACATTGGTTTATTTAGGCGGGGAATAAATGATACGATCAACTAAAGTGCTTTTATATCTTGCTAAAGTTTACTTTAAATTGTGTCAAAAGAACCTACGAGAACGCAAGAAGACATTCAAGACCAATGACCTTGTCTTGGCAAATTCCTTGTAATGTGGGGCGTACCTGGACACCTACCCCCTGGTCATCCACCCCCTGGATAACCAGCCGCAGTCAACTACCCCCTAGGACAACTAACCCTTAGGGCAACCACCCTCTAGGACGTCTACCCCAGGGACAACTACCCCCTAGGATAATTGTCCGGGGGGAAGTTGTCCTAGAGGATGGTTGTCGTAGGGGGTAGTACTGTTGTCCGGGGGAAGTTGTCCCAGGGGATAGTCGTCCTAGAGGGTAGTTGCCCCAGGGGGTATTTGTCCGAGGGGGTAGTTGACTTGGGGTGGTTATCCGGGGGTGGATATCCAGGGGTTAGGTGTCCTAGAACCGGTGCGGGGATTAGCAAAAGTGAATCTGTGTAACAGTGTGTATCGACTTTTTGTCTTCTCACACTTTCGTCACAAAATCCACGAATAAGAACTGCCTTTTTCTACGAAGGAAGTCGTTTGACAAGATGAATGACTCCTGTACATAATCTGCTCGCTCCAGGAAGTCATTTTGATTAGACATCTATATTGTGTCTTCTCAGTCGCACTTAAAGGACAATCTAATCCTTCATATAAGTTCATTTGTATGAAAGCAAAAAAATAAGATAAACAGAAGGGCGAATATTTGGAATAAATCGGACCTACAATAAGAAAATTAATAGTCTCTCAGTTTTTCCCCCGATTATATTCAAACTTTCACCTTTCTACTTCAATATCTGATTTTATTTCCTGCTTTACTCTTGAGTAGTTTGCTATCAGGGTCCCATTTGGGTCTGCTGTGCATTTCACTATTCCAAACGATTCATCAGAATAAAAAGGAGTAAATGTTGCAGTACCTCAAGGAGCAGTGCACAGTCCTCTACTGTTCTTGCCATCGGTCCTAGGTGATCGATGGCAGGATCTCCGCCTATTGCTCCTGTGTAAGGCACGAGCCCATAGGTTGGTTTGAGACCAACTACGCCTGTCCAGCTGGCGGGGACTCGAAGTGACCCTCCCTGGGCACTACCCATTGCCATGTCTGCCTCTCCTATAGCCAGCTTAACCCATACACGAATCACGGTCAAGAATAAATAGAACAAACATTCGTTAATAACAGTCCTGAAAATATGTTTTGACGAAATTACTCTAAATAAGACTATCGCAACTAAAATAATTTGTATAAATATAACATCTATATAATTATATTTATATAATATGTTAAATATATTGTTAATGTTAGAATATATAAGAGACAAACCAAATAATCCTTGAAACCTTCAAACCTCCACAGGTATCTAACCAAATGCTTAAAAATGCGACACCTATATTCCCGGAAAACTACTCTCGTGTAACAGGGTTAGTAGATGTTATATCGATTTTAGGGTAATTTTCCGATGGTCTGTGACAATAGTTCTATGGGGTAGTTGTCCTAGTCCTAGAGGTAACTGTTTAATATGAGTTGCTTTATGACTAGTTGTCTAGTTCTCTTGGGTGGTAGTCGGTAAGTTTTAATAATAATTTTGGGAAGCCTCATCAGCATCGATACTGTTCTACCTGAGCGCCCTGCAATTAATATCAAGCAATTGCCAGGTACCCATTTACACCTGGGTGGCAAATATGGATTAATGCCTCGCGAAAAGACGCTAGTGCCGAGCTGTGATTCGAACCCTCAACCATCAGTTGTCCATTTAATGTATAAAGCCTCGTCCCGTTTATGTAGCTCTTAACAACCCCGGTTCATCGCGTCATTTGTGAAAGAGACTTAACAACTACATTTCTAACCAAAACAAAGGCAGAAATCGGGACTCTTGTCCTAAAGGCGTGTGGCATCTAGTTATCTAGTTATAATCAGCCAGGATATTCCGTTCATTTTTTAGAGAGTCTAAACATGATTTAAAAAATATAGACCTTACCACGACAGCATTGCCTGAACTGGATCCTCCTGCTGATCGCGATGTATCATGAGGATTGGCTACTGGGCCTTGAGCTGCGGTAGAACTGCAAGCAGAGAAGCACATATCCTCACACACTGTCTTACCCACGATCACACCACCTAGTAAGTATAGGGGGTAAATATACAGTTTCGTGTATTGGTTGACGACTAAAATATTACCCAGTTTCTATATATTGTTCTCCCTTACTTTTGTCCGGTTTATTTAGGATCTTGTGTCAGTAAATGATATCATTGAGAGCTGTTGCTGTGGAAAAAACAATACTTCTTGGATAACATTCTTTTTGAGATGGGGAGAAATATATGCTTGAAGTTGGATACAACTAACCGTCATTGTGAATACTGGTACACTGTAGTAATCAAATTATAATGATTAACAAAGGTTATCTTTTATTTTCTGGAATAACGACAACAACAAAAAATCAGTTGCAAAGAACACCTATTGCTAAACAGAATGAACTATTGACCCGACGTGTGCTCAAAGGATTTTTTATTGGCAACGTTATAGGATTAAGGTAGCAACTTGGTTTGTCGTTAGGTGTTCGGGTTAGGGTGATGTCCTGAGTTTTAGGTTGGGAATTCGGATTGACTGCGGAGAACGTTTTGATCAGAACCCCCCCNCCCCCCCCCTCAATGTCTCGGCCCATGCTTCGAAACTGTTCATCACAATATATTTACCTGCATCCAACACCCTGGATACCACCGTGGCATCATAGCTAGGTGTAAAACCCTCTAAAGCATGACTACCATTCATCATTGGCATGCATGCTACAGCGATGCTATCCTTGATGGCTATTCGTTTTCCCGCCAATCTACCGTGATCAGCACCACGTATCTCACATCGACGGGCCCTGGTAAAAAAAAACCCCCAAAAGGATTCATAGGCTTTGAGGATATTTAATTAATTATGTTCTCAGAATAGATTCATTGTCAGTGAATCGTCGTCGACGTCCTACGAGTCATGACTGACCCTTTGTGACTCTATTGATGATGACGTTCCAACCACTTTATCCTGGGCATCTACGAATACATGCTTGTAATACTCTCGATTTGATGGGTGTAGTTAACTCTTGCAACTGGTGCTGGATGATCACCCTTTTAATTCTTCCCCAAAGCAAATCTTGCCTTTACTAGGCCTACCAAAAAGCTAAAGATAAATCCTACCAACGTCACGATATGCCTACCCATCCCCCGGACAATTCGACATCTTTATTTGGTATGACTGTGGACCCAGGTAAGACCAATGAATTACCGGATTACCAACGTCTCGTAACAGTCGCGTGCGGCATTTTCATCCTTTTTTAGTTCAGGCCATAATTTGAGCTCCTGCCTCCAGCCCGTATAGTTTTGTGTCACAGTATATGTTACGTAATCTCAGAGTCCCTCATAAATCTTCCTCCAGCATAATGACGTGACCTTATATCAACTTTCAGTCGCGTGCGCTGCAGCTGGCGACTCAATTACCTTAGGTCAGCCTCTTGACCCAGTAAAAAAATAAGAGCTGCGTTGAAGAGTTTTACTGCTCTGATCGAATTTTATCGCCAATTATTCATGACGAAATTGACGATATCGTGAATTTCGTCTCCAATTTCGTCGTGAATAATTCGCGATTTCGTCTATTCGCGATGTCCCTGCAGGGCCACCATAGAAATGGATCAATTAGCTAGGGTTAAATGATTACAGACTTTGTTTTCCCTGCGTGTCAGTAGTGTGTGGATGTTAACAAATTTGCCATTAAAGGTAATACAAAGTTTTGGGAAATTTTGAAAATTTGGTGGATAATAATTCTTTACAATTTTAATATATTTAGATGCCCCTGTGGATGTATAGTAAGCACCAAAAAAAATTAGCCCTTAAAACACTTCTGCTTTCGAGAAAAAATGAAAATAAAAATTTATCGGTACTCCCGATAAATTTTGATAAATTTCAAATAACGCATACGGCCGTACAATGGTAGCTGGGACCCTGAAAATGTCAGAATATGTAGTTGTGATATATACCTACCTAACGGGAATAGCTTGTCGGTTAAAATTAGTCAAGAAACGTTGTTTTATAGTGTGTGTGTGTGTGTGTGTGTGTTGTTTTATAGCTTAATTAATATCTTGACCTTGGGAGGGCGCTACACAGCATAAAGAGTTTGTTATTAATAATTTCATAACTTTAGACTCAATTTCAACCGGGACAACGATCACTGCATATTGTAGGATCGCATATGCTTCCAATATGTTCATTTGAACCAAATTCATGACCACATACCAAAACTTTGTATTACCTTTAAGTACATGTGGAAATACAATAAAGCACATTCAGCAGCTACCAAATTAACAGACAACAAGATATTTAAAAAAAAAGTGAAATGCATAAAGAGTATGCCTCGTATTTACCAAGCATTGTAAGAGTTGTCAGCTTTGGACGGTGTTTGACCTGGAAGTCTTGGATATTTGGTTGTCAGTGTCGGTTCGACCAAATGTTCGATGCTATTCATCGCATCAATATTTCCTTTGATCATCATTTGATATGCCTGTTCAACAAGAAAGGTACAAAGTGCATTATTTCGATTGACTCCAATTCCTTTCGTACACACGACACATTATGATATCATATTTCATAGTAATAGTAGTTTTCCATGATCTGTAGAAAACGGACAAGGCTCCGCCGCTTACTAGTCTGGGTATTTTATAATTGAATAATGAAGTTTATAATCTTGATCTTACCAGTAACATAGGATTTAAGCAATGCAGATTTGTTCTTGAGAAATTGGGGGGTTTGCAAAAAAAAAATTAAAAAAATCACGCATTATTCATGTAGTGAAAAAGTGAAAGTGAAAATAGAGACGTAGCGTACGTAGGCCTAGTAATGAGGGAGGGGGCACTGGTCTGTACAAGCTTTATGAAATGCGAGTGAACAGAGTCATGACCAAGCTGGGAGGGGTGACAGGATTTTGTGTCACCTTCTTTTTATGATAAAATCTCCCTTCACTCGTATGCCTTGTTCCCTCGCATTTCACCCACCCAGTCTAAAGGCCAGTGTCTCCAAATGACGCCAAGATAAATCTGAAGGCGGCTGAAGCAATTACCTTTAGTTCTACGCCGTCCATGTGAAAGCCCAAACGAGTTGCAATGTCGGTCAGTTGCTCCCTGGTGGGATTCACGACAGATGGACAGCTGTATAACTCTAGGTTGACGAAGACAGGGTTATGTTATTTATAGATGTTTACTTACTAAGGTTACTAAGGTTTTGTGATTGTGTTAAAGCCTTTAGCTCTTCTTTCCGTATCATTATGATAACCTTCATCCCCATCACATTATCATATTACCATCACTACCATCATAATTGCTCGTGTGACAACGGTGTGAAAGGGTGAAACTTCACAATTTTGTATATAATGAAGCAGACAGTGTTCACAATTCAGTAACACATTATTAGAATCACAGCTTATCCACCGCACCACAATGTAAACCTGGATTTTAAAAATAATAAACATGTAAACAAAAACTGTTTACACCAGGGACATTATAGTGTAACCTAATACAGCACGTATCACAGATTGTCGGCCCAACGGTAGGACACTATCAACTATACGCCAAAATACAATAATTTCACAAAGTGTAATACTGGCAGACCTATACAAATTCCCTTTTAATAGGAAATCCTACCAAAAATCAATTATGCCATTCTAGGTCTTGTAAAATCGAATCTTGTCGTAAAGTCCAACTAAACAAGAATAGTAGAATTAGGGAAAAATCTTACCCTTGTTGTCCACTTGTTTCCCATCCCTCTTGTCCGACGCCATCTTTAATCAGCAATGTTAAATTTGGGATAGCCTAGTCACTTCTGTCTGCAATAGTGAAATAGTTACAAATGGCTATCTTTGGTAAAAAGGTTATCTTAATTTACTCTATATTGCTAAATTATTTACCAAGACGTTTTTGCCCGAATTCACAAAGGAGGTTTGTCGACAAACCTTGGTTTTCGTACGTCATATGACGCGCTTTGACTCGTTTTTAAAAACCTAGGTTTATATTTACAGACCTAGGTTTGTAAAAACGCTTAAAACGCGTCATGTGACTCACATAAACCTTGCTTTGTCGACAAACCTCCTTTTTGAATTCGGACCTGTGTGTTAGTTTACAGGTTTGAGTGTCGCAGGTACAAACGCAATCCAAGTGAACTCCGTGGGCAAAGGGCACTATTACGGGTCAAGATCCACCTGCGAAAACAATCATACACTCTTTTGAACTTTGGAAAGAGAGCCTGGATACGGTCAAGGTCATTTAGTGTTAGAATATATACATTGCAAATTTGCAATACCTAATGACTGACTAGTCCTCCACCAAAGCAAAACGAACAACAACAAAAAATCTG
>BEXV01004432.1:13314-24801 GCA_003118195.1 Hemicentrotus pulcherrimus | reverse complement strand
GGACAAAATGTCAAATTTCAAGACAAAAAAAAAGTGTCCCCCTCCTCCGCTTATTCAGCGGCTGGCTGAGTCGTTGCAAAATTTTCGGCGTGATCTTCAAATTTTAACCCCCTCCCCCCCTCGAAAAAAGTGGATGTCGAGTGGATGTGTCACGGATTACGGATTATGGATTACGATGTCCGCGGTTCCTCGCCGCGGCACTAATCTCCTTTGGCATATAATATTTATCCAACTTATTTGCCCAACTAGTGTGTAACTACTCATTGTGTTGAGAATTGGGTGAATTTCTGATAGGGTTAATTTTTGTTAAAAGTTGGTCATTTTCTTTTTATCAAACACTGAGTAAATCATGCAAACTCTTAAATTGGTTGGACACATAATCGCCCTCATGTTGGGTAAAAATTGGGCAATTTTGTGCCCAATATTTTTAGAGTGTATATAGCGTCCGATTATAGTTCATACAATGACTAGAGTAGTCCCACACAATAATTATCTGTATCTCAACTGTCTTTTCAGAAAACAACAAGGGGCAGTCAAATAGAATTCAAAATTATCTTACGGAGTCTGACGCCATACCTATTCCCCCGTAGTAAAGGAATGTACCTTCTCAAATGAGCTCTTGACCAATCCATGAACAAGACATTTTAATAAAACCTAATATTGGAATTTGAATTGTATTTGTATATTTCTTCTTTTAACCAATCATCTTCGCGGTTGGTTTGTTCATGGTGTTAATGACTGAGACGTCAGAGTCACGTGAGTGATAGTATATTGGTGATGAGAAAAGTGAGACAGTTTCTATATTAACTTACACTTTAATATTGTTACCGGATATTTTTGTGTTTGAAAAAAGTGTAATATGGTGCTCATTGCTCAACAGTGATATCGAGATGAATTGCTTATCATTATCTTTGTACCGCATTACTCTTCGTGTTGGGGAATTTTGATTGCTATATTTTGGAGATCGGGAAAAGAGAATACTCGAGAGAGAGATATCGAGAGGGAAGGAGAGAAATGGATGACAGACAGAGAAAAAAGAGGGAAATATAGTGAAATAAGATATTATTTGCCAAACTTAGGGCGACCATTATAATTATTGTCGAAGCTGATGTATAAATTGATTGGTTCATCCGAAAACCATTCAGTTTATAATGTAATCAAGTTAGAATGTGTTGATTGCTGTACTATTACCAGTCTCTTTTTATGTTACAGATTATATCATGCTTTGTGTGGTTTTGAATAAAATGAACTGAACTGAAAGTAGGCACTAATCAATGCAATGCCCTGATGCCACGCCTTTAATGCATACCAAGAAATAGTCTCGTGTAAATCTCTCGTCTGTATTTATCTCGTGTATCGCGTTACATTTCATCTCTCAGTTTTCAACATGGCGGGTCGCAGTGGCCATGTGGATGTCGTCAATGAAAGGCGACTGAAGCCTTTATACGGTGCGTATGTGATGAATATGAACTGTTTTTTCCAAGTTGAAAGTTAAGAGATTCGGTTTATGTGTATGAAATGTTTTCCATGACTTTTCTTTGTGTTAAAAATGACAAGAACACGAACTAAATAGTAGCGAGAGCGAGGCCAAGTTTGGTTGAATTTGACCGGGTCCGAAAGGCAAGATTCGAAATTTGATTTTGAGAGTGAGACGTGTAGAAAATGAATATTTATGGGTTTTTTTTCATGAAAAAAACCCCCCACTTTATTCATGAACATTATTTGATGAAGGGTATTTCCTGTAGTGAACCCGCTAAATAGATATTGTCTCGGACTTGTTGGATATGAATGTGGGTGCTTTAGACATGACTGACATTTAGTACAATGTGGTCCCACATATTGAGTTTCATGTAGAGATCTAGGCAGATTATTGATAAACCATATTCAATGCTGTCTTGTCTATGAGTATGACAGACCAAAATGCGATCCCCTTCTTCTTCTTCTTCTTCACCTCGATTTTCAACTATAACTGTTATCCTCCTCTCCTCTTCTTTAATTCTATGCTCTTCGTCTTCGTGCTCCTTCAGCTAGCACTGAGGCAGCTCAGTCCTTCAATTTTGACTTCTTTAAAATTAAATTTTAAAGTAGAGTCTAGATAGGTCTAGATCTAGAGTTAGATGCAATAGTAGTTTTGTTGTGTGTTTTTAGATTTGGTCATTTGGATTCATTTAATAGTGTGATTTTGGATTCTTTTTGTTCATGATTGACCTAGACCCCCTATGTTTTGTTTTGGGGAATTGTTTAAGGTAGATTTAGGGTTAAGCCTAAGGTAAGGGTGTCGGGACAATTTTTCAATCTTCAATTTGGGATCGTTTTTCACACAAAAAAAAGTGTCCTCTAGCTTACCACGTCTCCTTAATTAGCTGATCCAACAAATAGGGGGAAGGGTATTTTTAAACTGTTGGGCCGAGTGATCTCTTCAGGCTAGCGAAAAAAAAGTGCATAGATATTTTCCTTGCGTCTAGCCGGACATAAGCCTGGGGTGCGCAGTTCAGGAAAGTGGCAAATTTTGGAGCTAGGATGCAAACAACATTTCAATCGCTGTTTTGACCAAGATATTTTTAGAATTTCGGGGGCGCGCCCCTTTGGGGGAATATGGAGAAAAACATGCTCTTTCATATGACACCTCATTTATTGAGTTTAACCTTCAGGATCACGAGCCCCAAATGTTTGAATTTCAATTTGTTCATAAAATCAATGACCAATTTTTCATGATTGGGCAATGCACGTAGACTGCATAGGGATGCGTGCAATCTCTAGTGGGTGCGCGATCAGACACCCTACTAAGGTCTAGTCTATAATAAAAGTTATAAAACCCCATTCTCCTGATTTTGGAAAACAAATCTAGACAAGAAACTAGTCTCAATTTTATTTGGCCTTGCGTGCAGGACATCTTTTTCAAGTTTCTCTTGTAAATTACAGTCCACGTAAAGAATGTAGGTTGTAGGAGAAAATAAGAGATGCTGGAAGTAGACATGTCATGAGCTTGACCTGTTTCAAAGCATTGCCATTTTTTTAAATTGCTGATTGCTGTAGTGTTCATAGCTTCATTCTAAGGAGACTGCATGCAATTTTACTTTTTTATTCAATAGCATGGATTCATGAATACTTGTTCTGTTACCAGAAAAATTATCAAAGAAATTGCTACATTCATCAGTGCTATTCATGTTGTATAGAAATACTTGCACCAAGAGAATGTTGCATTATAGTGTTCCATTTCTTTCCTGCAGACAATCTTGATAATGGGAATTACAAAATGGCCCTGCAGGCTGCAGATAAACTGCTCAAGAAACACAAAGATCTTCATTGTGCCAAGGTAAGATGTTAGTTCTATGTATCCCACAAGTCTTCTTTTCTGCATTAGCCCTCAGACCTCTCCAAACTCCCAAGAGAAATTTAATTACCAATGTGTATACTTTATGATCAGATATTTTTGTGGATTGCACAGGCACAGACATGTTTGCAGGTTGTTTGTATTTCAGAATGATCATCACTGGCTTCACAAGTTTACACCAATCATGTTTGTTAGTGCATTATTTTTGCTTGATTAATGTTAAATTTGCAACTCTATACGGAAATTAAACTCTTGTGGAAAGAAGGGCTTGTACAGTATTACAAAATCCATTTTGTCATCTGGTCTCATAGATCATTGTCCTTGACCTGGCATAGGGAGACACAGTGTTGTCACAGATATAGTTTAGATAGTAGAAAAGAAATGAAACTTCATTGAATATTTTCTCATGATATCTCATGTTCAACCTATCCTCTCCAACCGGCGCTATAGTTCTCAGAACTATAAGCTCAAGAAAGATTACCAACAGTCTTTTTCGAGACGACCAATAGTCATTTTCAGGACTCCCCAATCCCCCCCCCCTCTCTGACATGATGTAACCGTAAACCTACTGTATATCTACATCACCATGCAAGCCGATGTTTATAAGCAGCATCTATATCTCATGTTATTGTTTTTTATGTTGTAGGTGTTGAAGGCACTAGCTCTCCTTCGCATGGGTCGTAGAAAAGAGAGCCTAGCAATCACAGAAGATGTCATTGAGGTCAAGCCAACCGATGAGGCTACATTATCAGCCCTCTCTATTTGCTTCAGGGAGATGCAGAAACGTAAGTCTTTGATCCCTTTTATACACATTAATGACTGAAAATATTCTGAAAGAAGTGTTTCTGAGATGTATATGCCGGAAAATGCCTGCTACTTCTGACATGTATCATTTTTCAATATTTTGGTTATATTCAGGGTGATGTTACATCTCACAACAGTTTTGACTTTATTTCATTGTCAATTTTTATGTTTTGTAAATGACTGACTCAACATTTCAATAACATATTTTTTACAGCTGAGCTGATAGTAGAGATTTACAGCAGTGCTCTAAAGAATCAGCCACAGAATGAAGAGTTTCACACTTATCTCTTTATGGCCCTAGTTAGAATAGGAAACTGCAAGAGGCAACAACAGGTTTGTTACAAATTTACTTATTTTCTAAAGAATAATATTCATAGTACTGCTAAATGTTTTTTTATCACCTGTTCAGTTACAAGCAACTTGTCAAAGTGCTTTTCAATGTTATTACAGAATCAGCATTAGCATTATCTTTATGATTTTGTATCTTATAGGGTAACCAAGGACAGTCACTAACTTTTTCCTTTTTTTTGTGGAAAACCAAAATGATTCAAGTGAGAAAATTCTTTACTTAATTATTTCCCAATCCTGACTACTTCAACTGCCAAACATTGTACATATGTAGATACTGCATTATAGTACCTTATTTTGCTTTCTTCTGAAGGTCCATTGACATGAACCTAATTATTCCTACTTTAACTTGATTTGATTTAATGTTGTTTGGTATGTTTTATAGTGTTTTACATTTATGTTTAATTGTTGATTGTTCATTGCAGGTTGCTATGGCTTTGTATAAAGCTTTTCCCAAGAATCCATACTACTTCTGGGGTGTCATGAGTGTTGTGATGCAGGTGAGCATTATATCCAAATAGAAATATATGAAGAAAATATTTGAAGGATAATTTGGATTTGAGGTTATATACATGTTTTTAAATGGTTGCACCCAACAACAATATCCTTTCCAAAAAGATTGAAATTCAAAGTAATCTTTTGCATATGATACTGCGAAAGAGACTTACTTAGCTGGTGTCCCCATTAGAAGCAAAATCGTAGCCTCAACATACAATACAGCACAGCTCAACCAAACAGATTGAGGAAAACAAATACAGAGTCGCATACTTCTCTGGAATTCATTATTACCTTTAAAAGTTTTTTTTTCCCTTCTTCAAACCTCATCAAAATGACCATCATGACTGAAACTTTTCATAGTTTCCATGTTTGATTTCCACACTATGATGACTCAGTGTACAAATCAAATACTTTATATAAAATGTCTTATGGTACGATCTGACTCATTTGAGTGTATCTAAACTTTCATTTCTTTCTCAGGGCCTAACGAGTGTAGACACCAAGCTAGCATCCACTATGTACTTTCCTCTCTCTGAGAAGATGATTGAGAGAATGGTCAAGGAGAATAAACTGGACGCGGAGGCTGAGGTCATTCTCTATCTCATGGTGCTAGATTACCTTGGGAAACATGACAAGGCCATCGAGATATTGGATGGACCATTAGGAAGTAAGCACATGTTCACCAAACCCGTTTTGTACTACAGCAATATAATGATCAGTGGTCAAGCTAGTTAGGTATTTAACTTGACCATGTACAGTACAATATAATAATCAGTTGTCAAGCTAGTTAGGTATAACTTGACCATGTGCAGTACAATATAATTACCAGTGGTCAAGCTAGTTAGGTATAACTTGACCATGTACAGTACAATTTAATAATCAGTAGTCAAGCTAGTCTTGTATAACTCGACCATCTACATTACAATGTAATATATCATGGTTAAGATATATGTTAATATGATGTTAGTGGGTTTTACTGGGAACCAAGGGCTTGTGTTAAAAAGAGAACCATTTCCCCCAAACCCAGCTCTATCCTTGACCGAGGTCCTCCTTACGCTTTGGGTTTATGTATGTTGCAAGCACATGAATACTGCGGTCGCATCGTCTATAGACGTACTATACCCGATTGAAAGACGGGTAGTCGTGATTAGGTTGAATGCTTGAAAAGTGAAATGAAAATGAGCACTTTGAACTTCATATTTCTATATCGTATGACATATAGATTAGTGAGTTTATATATGCAGTGAGGCCATTGTTATGTGCAGCATTTGTATCTTTTATTTTTAAATCGTAAGAGCAATTTCCTGCATCATGCGTGAGTAAGGCTGTAATGACATATTGGCATCACTGAATGCAATGTTTGAATACTATTTCTCAGAACATATATGTTCAATGTAATCCTTTTTGATGCAAAGGAGTGCTGTAAACATCACCCTCTCTTTAAGATCTGAGATCACAATATTTTATATTACCTTGTTTAATGTACAGATGATTTTAGTGTAAGTGTATGTTCCTTTCTTTCAGAGCTGATGAACAGTGAAATTGATGGAGTACTCATCCGCAAGGCAGAGCTCTTCACCAAGATGGAGAAATGTGCTGAGGCTAATAATGCGTATAGATCATTGCTACTCAAACAGTAAGTACATTATTAGTTTGGTCTTTATAGATGGGTTATAAGTCAGAAGCAAAGGCGTTGTTGTTGTTTGTATTTTTGGTGTTCAGTCAAAATTGACTAATTATGCATGTCTGTTAAGTAGTAGCAATATTGTATACCGTATATCCGTCAATTCATTTGTCGTTGGGGAAAAAAGGCATTGATTTTTTTGTTTAACTTTAATTTCTGAATTGGTATTAACAGTCATGGTTGTATGGATGATTCACCATGAGTGAAGTATGTCATTACTCTGTACAAATGACAATGAGTTATTAGTTGGAGGTGTGTTTTCTAACAGTTCTTCTTTGTTTTATGCAATAGGCCAGACAATTGGTTTTTCTATGAACAGTACTTCACTTCAGCCTTCAAGCTCATAGATACATCATGGACTCCTGAAGATCAACAGTAAGACAGTTTGTGTCAATCATTGAGTGAAATTGAAATATGCTCGGGTGATGTTTGCTTTGGGCTTGGGTTTGTTAGATATATAAGGTTATCTTTAGGGATAGGTTAGAGTAAAAAGCCACTAGATATAAATTAAATAATTGGTGATCGAGGTGTTATGGTGGAATGAACAAGTCTGAGGACTATAGACTACTGGTCTAGTGCACTAAAGTCCTAGCCAAAAAAATTCTGATATGCCACTATATATTGAGGGAAAATCACAAACCTATTAAGATAGTTCTGTAACCCGATTGCATTGCATTTTATTGCCAATTTACCATTGCTTGGTATACAAGTATTTGAAGGTCGTGCATAAGGCGGGGATAGTGTCAAGGTATAGAAATGGTGCACTCGTATTGATGCTATGGGGCTTGAAACCCAGTGTCTGTCTGGGAGCAACGATAGTCTGATAAAGCATTTAAAAATGTGAGAACTAGTCAATGACATCTTCAATGCCTGTAAATTTAAAAAAAAATATGTTTTTTATTCTTTCATAGAGAGAAGTCCAAGCTTGGTGAGGTTGACCATACCCTGGAGCTGGTGGTCAGTTTCATCCAGGAGCAGATCGTTACAGAGGAAGCCAAGTCTAAGAATTCAGGGGATGTAGGAGTGGACCGGTTACTACGAGGACCATACCTTGCTAGGCTTGAGTTGATTCAACAGCTTACGAAGAGAGGGGCAGGCGAAGAGGCAAGGGAGAGGATAGGTGAGCATGCGATGTACTTCATACTGGGAGACCATGTACTTCAATGGCAAATGTTATAGTCAGGGATGCCAGTTTTCAGGCAATAGCCTAAATTCAGGCCCTGGTGAGTTATTTTCATACCATAGTTTAGGTTTTTTTTGTGTACAAACTAGCTGATTCTTGGTGATTTTTAGGCCCTCTGATAAATTCTAACTGGCATCCCTGTAATGATAGTGTAATCCTGTTAATTTTCACATATCTAAAAAGAAAAAGAAAATAATACACTGCTTGCGAGTAAGTCACTTAAAAGATATAACATTTGCCATTGCAAATGCTTTGAGATCATTCTTTTGCACTGATATGTTAAATGGTATAAACCTACCAGAGGAACATGGATGTTATGTGTTATTTGTGGAAAGTGAGGTAATTCTCTGTTGTTTAACTTTTCGAGTATGATAGTTATTATTACATTGAGAGTTTAATGATCTTTCAATCCCTGACCGTGGTACTTGTGAATCCTTTGACCCACAGGTTCAGCTCAAGATCACATCAGACACTACCACTCTCTCTTTGGTGCAAAGTTCTGTTGCTATAGTGATCTGAGTAGATACACAGATCTCCTTGGTGATGAAGATGGAGCTATCTTTACTCAAAGTCTGGTGGAAGATCGTTTGCCTTTAGATGAGGAGGAGGGTCTCTCAATTGCTACCTCTGTAAGTCCCTGTTTGGTCTTGAGAGAGATTTGTCTTCAAATTCTTCTAATTTACATCTCTTAGAAACACAATGTTTACAGAAATAAACAATTTAAGAACAACAATGTACAGAAAATCTACAAAAGATACAAATGAGAAAAGATGCATACACTGTGATGATGTTGATGTGAAGTATGAGTTATGAATGAAAATTCTATTTGTATTGTACAAATTATGTAGCTATTGTCATAAATAGTCGAGCAATATCAAAGGGTGTCCTTACAGTTTCAGAACTCTGGTCATCTTTACCCTTTATTAGATCAAAGGTCTTCAGAGGCATCTTAGCACCATTCAGTTGAGCAGACGATTGGGTATCCAATCTACCCTCTCATCGGCGGAGAAACTAGACGTTGCTATGGAGATGGCTGCAACTCACAGGCAGAGTCTGCGGTTTGCTGCAGGGAACATCTCAGCTGATCATCAGTATGCGGATGACTACCTCTTACTAGCTGTACATATACTGTTAGATGTATGGGAGGAGACGGGTGAGTTATCATATCTCTTTGTTAATATGTGCATGGTACAGTGAGTAGTAACACATTTTAAATAATTAGAATTGAGGAAACCACCATTCATTGCACCTTTCTACAATTGTTATCATCAAATGTGTAGGAAAAAAGTGATGTTTTCCAGATCTTCTTAACAGTAAAAATCTCTTGAGTTTTGTTACTCAAGATGAATTGTAAATTGCTATTAAGTTACTCCATTTACCATCTATCACCTTTTATTCAAATGTTATTACATCATGTTTGTATTTTATGGAATACAATCATCCCTTGTTCTTAAAGCAAGAATTTAAATCTTGATTTTACTGTAGGTATTCCTCTCTTTTAGGGTTATGATTAATGATGGATTAATACTTGATATTTTTTTCTTCAGGAGATGACCAGCATCTATGGAAGATGATTATGATGTTAGAGATGGGAATTAGAAACAGCAAGAATAACAGTCAGATGAAACTACTTCTTATGAGACTTTACTGTGTAGCAAGTGAGTAAAAGCAATAGTACTTGTGATATGATACAAATATGGATGAGAAACTAAAATGATGGTGTTGATATCTCTGATTTAATGATGAATACCTTCTGATCCCTCCAATCCAAAAATGAATTTCTGCTTTTTTCTTGCAGTTACAAAAGAGCACACATTGCTTGTTAATGATGATGATGATGTTAATGATGATGATGATGATGATGATGATGATGATGATGTTAATGATGATGATGATGATGATGATGATGATGATGATGTTAATGATGATGATGACGATGTTAATGATGATGATGACGATGATGATGATGATGATGATGATGATGATGATGATGATGATGGTGACAATGATACATATATGATTCCCACTTCTCAACTATCCTTTTCATACTTGATTGATTTCTTGTCAGGTGTCTTTGGTCCTATCCCAGATCTCTTCACCAGCTTAGATATCAAACACATACAACAAGACACTCTGGGGTAAGATCTTATGTAGTTAACCTTCCATTATCCGAGATATCCTCGATAGTAGACCAAAGGATTTTTGTATGTAGATGAATGGATGATAACCATGTTTCTTTATAGAAAGAATGTCTCTATTTCCATGGGATAGGTACAAAAAGAGTTTTTTTTTCTTTCTTCTTAATCACCCTGCTTGATGTCTGTGATCGTTCTTCTTGTTATACCTTTATTTAACACTTTCTAGATCCTGTGGAATTTTGTTTCATTTTTATTTATAAATTTATAAATTACAAGTATTATGTGATTAACCATTAATTACATTATATGTGGTCATTCCCATGAATATACCATACAATGTATTTTTTTAAATTGTTAATTTATGACATTAATATATACTTCATGGTGAATTTTAAAAAATGATAATAACAATAATAATAATAATACAAAAGATTTATAAGGAGCCAAATCCACTTGTCAGTCAAATGCTCAAGGCGCAGCTTGTGCAAAAGATGAAATACATGATACATAATATATACCAAAGTGCGATAGGAAAGGTACAGACATGAAAGGTAATGGTAATCAATTATAAGCTAAATTAAACAGATATTTCATTCTCCTTTTCTTTTACCTGTTTGTTTTATAGATATAATGCAGCAGCCTTTGTGAAGTCATTAGGCCACTTTTCATCGGCCAACTCACTATACAATTCAACTCTAAGGTTCTTCACTTCAAATCACAAAGATGTAAGATTTATCAAACTTTTTCTTCTTGTAGTATGTCAGAATTATTTCTGAGAATGAATGTTGATTGCATTGATTGGACCAGTGTGGATAGTAACTGACAATGCTACCCTGTAGAAATGAAATATATATAAACAAACAATGAGAAGCATTGTCAAACCATTCTATTTATGTTTGATAGTTTGTATGACAAAATTGTTTAATCTTAATATGTTGAATGCTAAGCCTGAAGTATATTTGGTTGGGGTCTATGGAAAATATGTATCTTTCCAATGTTAAATTATGTCCAACTGGTGAATGAGGATGTAATACCGTATGTCTCAAGCACACTTAAGTTGGACGTCAGGCAAAGAACCCAATTTTCTGGCATGGTGTGATGTGTAGAGGTCAGGGAGAAATCAGGCAACAGATTTGACATGAGTGGGCGCCGCCCCACGATAGATTTAAACAGTCTCAGGGCAAAAAATGCTTGGCCTTGAGTTTTAAAAAAAAGTTGAACTTAAAACTTTTTGGGTGTGTTCCCGATCAGCAAAACACAGCCGGTCAGCCCTCTGGTCACCCTAGGGCACTGGCTGAAAAGGGCCCAAAACATGTCCTGAACTCATCGCTGTTTAAATATGACTTTATTAATCACACAGCTACACAGACTCTAAATACTTGACCATTCTACTGGACCTTTGGAAGTAATGTAACTGTATGTTCAGTCTCTTCTTGGTCTGGTCTTGGTCTTGTTGGTCTAGTCTCAGTCTTGTTGGTCTAGTCTCAGTCTTGTTGGT
>BEXV01004427.1:0-23248 GCA_003118195.1 Hemicentrotus pulcherrimus | reverse complement strand
GAAGAGGAACATGTAATTGATGATTGGCCTAAGAAGCAAGGCTTTTTTAAGGGGGGGTAGGCATTGTCAAAACTAACTGTTGCTCCCATGTAGCTACACTTCTTTTAAGTTATATGTGAGATTTCACTTTTTAACATGTTGTTTCTCTTTTCTCTCCACAGCCTTTTCAAGTGTTCAGGTTCTGAGTGTGCCAATTCTACAACCAATCCATCAGGAGGACATCTACCAACCTATCAAGGAGGACATCTACCAACCCATCAGGAGGACTCTGCACATCGTTTTTTTCTTGTTTTTTTTTTCTTTCCTTTTTTTCTTTCCAAGCTTTCTTTTATACAGGTAGATATTTCTACAGTTTCCATGATGTCAGCACGCAAAAGGATGCCGAAGCTCGTTGCTAGAGACAGGAAGACGTTGGAGGAGGAGACACTTTCCGCAGGGAGCAAGTCTGGACCTGAAGCCCCAACCAGTTCGAGCATGAAACCCAACAAGGGAGATGTAAGACCAGGTACGTACCACATAGGAGTTGAATGAGTGGCATTATGAAGTTGATCATTTAGTCTCTATAGAATTGAAATGATATGAATTGTCATAGGAAACTGCAACTTCTCATTGGATACTGTCATAATTTACACAGAAAAGTGCATATGTTTGTTTATATACATATAACATGTATCTTGCCATTTATCAATTTTATAAACATTTCAATTAGAAATGGGACATTAACAGTTATGATCATGATTAAAATTCCAGCTTCAAATTCATTAGTGATGACGTGAAGGGCAACATGATATATAATTATTCCCTCACCGACAAAGTCAAAGGGGATATAGAAACGCTGCCTTCCGTCCGTCCGTCCGTCCGTCCGTCCGTCCGTCCGTCTGTCTGTGCGTGCGTCTGTGCATCCTTAAAAAATTTGGTCTCTTATTGATAACTTCAGTAATGATTGACGTATTTTGATGAAATTTGATATGAAGGTACATGATATCAAAATACAGGCTAATTTAAATGTACGAGTATGTAGGTCAAAGTTCATAGCTCATTAAATGTGCCAAAAAAACCTAATTATATATGTGCAAATGTGGTTAACTTCCTTGCCTAGTAATATAATAGTATAGTCCAATGGATGTAACTTGTTCTGATGTATATTGTCCATTTGAACCCTGCGAGGGGATGCTGTGCTTTGTTTTGACTTGTTTTCTTTAAAACTGTAGTCGAATGTGAAGTTGTTATTTTATTTTTTTCTTTATTTTCTCTCTTCAGGAGTAAACACCCCTCGTTTCCGGCACCGTCAGGACGGGGAACTGGAACTTGTAGCTTCCAAAGAGGCGAGAGTGGTGAAGTTGTGTAAGAAACCGACTGCGGCTGCCAAAGCTGAAATCATCGTGCACCGTGAGGCCGTTGAACGCTTGCGAAGAGAGGGAGGCGATCCAGCCGACAAGGTGGCCGTTCTGGGGAGCTTTGAGCTGCAGTTTGGCCAGTACCAGGGGTCTACCTTCAAGTGTCTCCTGGAAAACGACCTAGGCTACGCCACATACATTGTAAACAGCCTTGTATGTGAGAGGCGTTCAGACAAGCCACTCAGCACAAGCAAGTTCGACTTCAAGGACTATCTAGAGCTGTTCGAGGAGGGAAAGATTGCATTGCAGCTGAAGGCGAGGAAGGACACAGAGCAGCAGAAAGCCCTAGCCAAAGCCCTAGCAACACCATTCGCTTCAACGGGAGCTCCAAGTGCGAGTGCTCTTTACAGGCCTCGTATTGTTCAGAAGCCTTCTAGCACAGTATCTAAGCCGCCTCCAGGTGATTTTAATCATATTTTTATATTTGTTCATGCCTTACACATGTATTCATTTAAATATTTATTCCTGTTAGAGATTTAGACTGATAGAGAGTGTAAGGACCCACACAAAACAAAAGTGGTCTTACATGTTTTATATCTTGAGCTGCACTGTTAGCTTTTATTCCAGCCACAAAATGGCTGCCAAGATGGCTGACATGCAGTCCATCAAACAATAATCACCAATCACAAGATTGGACAATAAGTAAGTAACCAATAGAAATGCTTGTAAAAGATAGAGTGCCATGTGTGCTGGGTTGAATAGCTAAGAGGTAGGAAGAGTGTGTGTGTGTGTGGTGCTATAGCAGGTAATGTGCATGAGGATGAATGAATAGGGACAGAACAATAGAAGCCAAGAGCTAGCAGACAGGAGAGAATGAATGTAGGTCAGAAGTGCGCTAAAGCATAACAGAGTGGAAAGCTAAATGTACAGTGTAAAATAAACAAGTAACCACTTGGTTCAGTGAAATTAAAACCTTACAAGAGTTTTCAAGTAAATTACCCTCCGTTTCTCCCTCTCAATTTCATAAAATACTTCACTTTAATAGTGTGGAAATATGTTCGACTTCTAATGAAAAATGTTCATCAGTTACTGTCTATATATTTTTTTTTTTATTGCTCTTTTGTTATCCCAATAGTGCATTCACTAATCCATTCTTTGTTTTCTTTTTCTCGACAGTGTCTTATGAAGAGATAACAGACGCTGAACTCCAAGCAGACTCTGATCTCATGGAGACCCTGGCAGTTTGCCCTCTCAAAGATGATTCAGGTAATGAGAAAGTTAACATTTATTTTCAGAAGACTGTATGAATTATTAGACCATTAGCATTCCAGCACTTGAGGCATATTGATTGTTTGTCATGACAGATGAAAGAAGAAGAAATGAAAATAAATTCATGATTCATTTCTGTTTTCCAAACTTTGTTATTTCATTTTTTTTTTTTTTACATAGATTTTGTTTCTAGACCAAGAAGGTTCATTTTCATTGTTTTCTATTCCTCTTGTATTTGCTCTGCCTCCTCTAGAATTATGCCCCCTCACGGATGGATGGAGAACCACCCTGCCAAAGGCTGATCACCAGTGGGTATATCGGGCCCTGTTTCACCGTTCAACGAAGGGGAGATCTAAAGTGGACTACAGCAAAGTAAACAGGCTCTGGTACTATCCTCCTCAAACTCCACTGATCTGCAGCCAACCTCCAAAGATGGCGCAGTATTTCACCAGACGACTTCTGCTGTGGATGCCCAGGAAGCTTTGGGCCGTCAAGCTTCTGTGCCCGACTGCAACATGCGCTGGACAGGAACTGACATCAGCAGGGATGCACACCGTAGTCCGTCACGTTCTGGACATCGACGGTTGGTACAACATGGCTTCCGAGTACCTGGAGTGCAAGACCTGCAAGAAGAAGTACATCAGCTGGAGCAATGAGATCCTGAAGCAGCTCGACATCGGTCACCGAGTGCAGTTTCCAGCAGTTCTGACGTACCGCTATACCTGTGACCTGAGGGTAGTGAGGCTCCTTCGAATGCGGGGTGTGGGGAATAGCTCTAACCAACTCCGCCGCAAACTGGTAGAACAGCACAGCGAGGCGTGGCTTCACAAGACTGCGTGTCACCTGACAGACTGCCAGACGTTTCACCAGGCCAGCGGCAGAGGGCTGGTAAACAGACCCACTTTCGAGAAGCCCGTGGAGATGCCAAAACTACCGACCGCAGCATGGCTTCTTACTGTCTTCTGCAGCGACGTCTTGTCTTGGATAGAAGAGGTGAAGGCTTCCATCACCTCCATCTTCGGCAGGGTGCTGAAATTGGATTCCACGAAGAAGGTGATTACATTTAAAATCATTTTCCCAGTGTTTGAGCAATTTTAATAAAATTGTGTGTTTTTTTAAAAATATATATGTTACATCCAGGCAGCTAGATACAAGACATAGAAAACTTTATTATTAATGTTTTTTCCCATTGTTCTAACACAGATGGTGAAGAAACTGGCTGGCCATGCAGACAAGACAGCAGCCTGGGTCATAAACGTTGGGAACGAGTACGGGCAGGTGCTGATGTCAGTGCTCACAGAAGGAGAAGGAGATAGCCTTGACCTCATGCTACAAGGTATCATCCGTCGCTACGCAGATGCGGGTGTCGCACCTCCTGAGCTGCTCTACGTGGACAGGGACTGCTGCAATACCAATTCCCGGCTGCGAAGGAAGTTTGAAGCCTGGCCAGACATGACGATTCGATTGGACATCTGGCATCTGATGCGAAGGCTTGCTACCGGCTGCTCGACAGACTCCCATCAACTCTACAGCGTCTTCCTCGGTCGGCTGTCGGCCTGCATCTTCGAGTGGAGTGAGGAGGACCTGAGGCTCCTCATGAAGGCAAAGAGAGCAGTACTCGTTGGACAGCACATCTTGAATCCAACAGACCAGGATGTCATCTCCAGCATCATACGGAAGGAGATGGCCCGACACTGCAGGAGGAAGACCAGGGGAGCCCAAGAGACCACACGGCTCATCGGAGACCTGATTGAAGCCCTGGACGGAGAGCAGGGACTCGACACCATTGGAGTGCCCCTGTTCGACCATGACCGCATCTGGCACGAGTGGGACAAGCAGAAGAACCACATGGAATGCATCCAGGATCCAGATGGCATCAGTCTCTACACCAAGATAGGCGAGATGGTCAAAGGCTGAGTCACTCTCCCGGTCTTCAGGTGTGCGAGGGGATCAACCTCATTGGAGTCTTTCCACTTTCACATCAATATCTTCATTCCAGGTAAGCATAATTGAATATTAGACTGAATCATTTAAATCTCATTATTAACAACTACACTGTTCAATATTATTCATGAAAGTTACAGTTTTAAAACAAGCAACACTTATAGAATGTTAAGCAACAATTAAAGATATGTCATATTACACCATCTATATATAATTGTTAATTGCTATTTCAAAATGTAATGAAAGCAAAGCCAATTACATTCTTCCTTATCTTCCTTCTTCTCTTAAACAGGAACTCGTGCGAGTGGCGTCCACTTCCAAGCCTACCTATTGGAAGGAGTATCTCGCTGGAATCTAGACCGGGCAGCACAAGCCATAAACGAAAGGGGCAGCGGACCCTGTGTGAACACCTACAGTGGTCTGCTGCGACATGCAGTCAACGTTCTTGGGGAGGAAATTCTTCACTCAAAGATCGACCCATCCTTTGTTTCCCCCCAGAAGTACACAGGTAGATTTTGATAGATTTCCCATTCTTGCAGAAATGGTGAATAAAGCATCAAAATTAAAACAACAAATTATCTGTAATGTAATCATTGGATCAAATGGGGAGATCTAAAAATATGTCATTTTGTTTTCTTTTTATTTATGTGGCCATGAACGAATAAATTAAAAAATTTCATTGCCTTTTGGTTGTTTGCAGTGAATATAGATGTATGTATGTATTTATACATTCATTTTAAATCACTTTGTAGGAGAACTCATCGGAGTGGAGTACCTCTATGCTCAGACCAATGCAGTCCTGGAGATCACAGAGCCAGAATGCATGGAGGAAGCTGTCGTAGTAGACGAGGACTTTGATGAAGGATTTGAGGATGCGAGCGAGGTAGAGGATCTCACACAACCTGGGATCTCTGCTACATCGGCAAGCACCCGTCATTCCGTCAGAGCAGCACCTCCTGAAGATCAACAGACATCTTCACTCGGTAGGTCCTTACTCTTAGTGAATTACAACCTTTAAAAGCTGTTTCTAGGAAAAAGCAGTGAAAGGAAATGAGAATGGTAGTAAAATGTCTAGAATTTATCTCTTGCAATATTGCACAATTTCTTCCCCCCCCCCTCCCCCGGGCTATGCAGTTTCAAAATAGCCCGGGCTATATAGGGTTAAGTATGATTTTGTCTATTCTCATGTGTATACCTAAAAACAAATTCAATGATGTATTTCAGTATAACAATTAGTTTCTTCTTTTCATTTCTTTAATGTAGAACATGATGTCAGGAAAAGACCTCACAGAGTCTGCCCAGCGATGGAGACTACAAGAGCATCGTTGGATTCCATCATAGATGCAAGTCGTCCAAGATGTCGTCATCTCACTGTCTCAGTTAGAGACATCTACCCACGGCGACGGAAAGTCACCCCTACCCCCAGGGGAGCCACAACGCCACCCAAAGTCACCACGACCCCCAGGAGAGCCACAACGCCACCCAAAGTCACCACGACCCCCAGGGGAACGGCAACGCCACCCAAAGTCTTCATCCCAATTCCAACGGGTACACCACCTCCACCACCACCACTTCCACGATTCTTCACCCCGAGGGGTATAGCAGTGCAAAGTGGGGCTACACCATCACCACCAGCAGAAGAGGTCGAGAGACACACCCCTGTAGAACCAATGGAGACTACTACACCATCACCACCAGCAGAAGAGGTCGAGAGTCACACCCCTGTAGAACCAATGGAGACTACTGAAGAATCGTTGGACTCCATCATGGATGTAAGTACTTTCTTAGTTAGAGACATTGATCAATATGTAGAATGCAGAGTTAACATCCCTATACCATATTAAATCATTGTTCAAAATTATAGAGAAAAAGTTTTATGTACGGATAAGTGCTGTTAATAGTTCATGTTCTCTAAAATTAATAACAAATTAAATNAAAAAAAAAAAAAAGTGTTTGTAGTTATCGATAAACTAATGTTTTCACATAATGCAATACAACAAAATAAACTTTATTTCATAGGAATTTCTTACCTAAACTTGTGTAGTCATACATTGATACATGTATGTCGCTCCCCAGAAAACTCAGTCTTGAGTTGAGACTACATATATAACTTACAAAAACATACATTTGTTCTATTTTGTATTTAAAAAAAGGTGTTTTGTTTGTATTATACATGAATATCAAACTTTTAAAAGGTCTAAGGTCAACAAAAATTTGTCAAAAAAAAAACATGTGATACACCATTTTCTTTGTCAAGATGTAAGCTTGTATTGTACAAAAATTAATGTGTAAGGTTATTTCATATTGTTCAGAACAATGTCAAAATGAGAGCAATATTGCAATATCTGCCAGTGAGTAATAGGCCATTTTTACAAAATCTCTAGTTGCTAATGGGCTAAACAACAAATGTCTGCTGTGATAAGAAACTTGTGTAGACTTTGATTAGAATTATTTTTTCCATGAGTTACTTCATTTTTAGTGGCTACTTTGCAAGTAGTCTTTTTATTTTAAAAAAACATTAACTACTTCTTCATAACAAAGGAAAGTGACAATTTTGACTGCAAACGTTTGAACTGTTCAGGTCGAATCCAGGAAGGCAAAATACTGGGCGAAGTGCGCCGAGGTCCTCAAGCTCCAGTGCGGGATGGAGAGGAGCGCATCAGAAGTGAAAACAAAATGGGCCAATATGAAAGTCAGGGCCAACAAATACGAGAGCCGTAAAAATCAGAACAGTATTGATGTATATACATGTATACATGTATGCACTTTTGTTTCTTTGAGAAAATAGAATCATACTGTTGGGAATGACATGCAAGGCCATGGCCCTTTTTCACGCATTCACAGGATCAGACAGTACTTCTTCCTTCAAGTTCAAGGGTAAGCGATCCTGCTGCATCCCTTATGGAACAATTCACAAGTACTGTTGACAATCCATTCGAAACATCGCCGAGATTGAAAGAAGTGGCTACAAACTTTGTCTCTCGGCTGTACAGTACTTGAATGAATCAAATGAGGACAATGATGTTGACCTCGTCCGAATGACGTTGTTCTCACAGAAGACTAGGGACGTGGAGAGAATTCCTCCAACCCAAGATGCTTAGTATCAACATCTGAGGAGGAGTGTCTTTCAATCGAGCATCTGTGCAACAGCCCACATGTCTGTCAACAACCCGATCAACATGGGTGGAAGGAAAAGGACGGCAAGCTGCTTCTCATTTGGACCACGCGTTTGTTAGGATATCAATTTTCACTTTTTAATTTGACATGTGTTTAATCTACAAGTCTCTAGTAAATGTGATTTCCTGTCTCTTATATTTGTTATTGCTGTTTTTATTTTCATTTTCCTTTAATTGGCTGTCAAAAATACTCAAATAAGCAGGGTTTGCATCCTGTGTGGTCAGGAAATCGATCACATGGCTCGCCATGTAAGGAGGAAGCATTCGGAACTGAGCACCGAAGAAAAATAGGAGTATGGTATTTGTAGAAAAGCGATGTTTGCAAACTCTGGAGTCAATAGGCACAGCCAGCATCTTCCATCCTGCGAAGAACATAAAGTGTCGAAACTGTGGTTTGAACCACAAACCTTGCAGTTGCCCGGCATATGGATCTACATGTAATGGATGCGGAAATTAAGAAGGGACACTGAAAAATGTGCTGTAGATTGAGAACACCTAGCGCGGCATGAAGCGACAAATAAGTCAAAGGTCGTGGACACCCATAGTCCAGGTCATATGATGGACAGGCCAGACGGAGATCACACAATAGGACTCCCATAAACAGGCAAAGATTCCATCCTCTGCAGTTTCAGGACCAGGAACTTGGTCAGGATCACGTCACAGCACAGGAACAATTTGAGTCGCTATATTTGGAAATGATCAGTTTTAGCAAGAATATCCACATTGATAGCATTCCACACAGAGAGAGAGAACAGGAGAGAAGGATCGATAAGAGGAAGTTCCAGGACAGATCACACTAATTTAATCTTTATTATGACCTGGAAATGTTGAAGCAGTACAGATTCACAAGAGGAATCCATTTTGACAAAGTACAACCTAAAAGACAAAGCTGAATTCATCTACAACATGGATGGGACTGGTTTAAATAAAGAACATACGCCATTGAGAGTGATGAGTGACAGCAAGAGGTCACCTTCTATCGTTTCTTGTCGCTCAGCCAAAACCACCCTCCTGGCCTGTAGATCTGCTCAAGGCAGCTCCTTACCACCTCATCTTCGAGGGGAAGAACATCTGAAGGATGTCTACCAGGCAGCCGTTTCAAGACGACAGGAAGGGAATGGAGTAACAATGTAGTATTCAGGGACTTTCTCAGCAAACACTTCATTCCATCCCTGCCAGATTGAAGCCCAGAGCAGAGAGTACTACCCCTCTATGATGGCCATAAGAGCCATATTACCGTCCCCCTCATAGAGGAAGCTCAACGAAACAACATCATCCTCTTTCTTCTGCCACCCCATACCAGCCACATACGATGCTTTGGCCCAATGAAGGCTCATTTCAACAGACTTTCTGGCTGATCATCTAGGACAGTCAATTACAAGCTATGATCTGTTTGGGCTCGTAAGCCATTCATACCCTCAATCAATGAGAAGGGATAATCTGCAGGGAGCCTTCAGAAAGTCAGGTGTATCCCCCTTCAATCCAGAGCTCTATATCATTATTTTTTCCTAATTTCAATTTTCCTTTGACAGAGTCGGACTCAGAGATGAAGTGGACCTCGAGTCGTATCCACTGTATAGACCTTTAGTCTAAGACTGAAATGTTCTCTTCTGGCATGTCTCTACAGTCTTGGGACTTCTCATTCTACCTCATTTGCACATATTCTGAAGTCAGGTTTAGTTAAACCCTGGTTTAACTAAGCCAGACTTCAGGTCTAAGTATCATTTCAGTTTCTGAAAGCCAGGTTTAGTTAAACCCAGGTTTAAAGTTAAGCCAAGGTTTAACTACCATTGAGATGTACGGTAGTCTGCTTCTACTGCACATGCTCAGTACAGCTCACCAATCTTCAAGGCTAGCTGCTAGCTAGCTGCACCCCCCTGCACCTGGGCAACTGCACTAGCTTGTATTGCACTAGAACTACTAAAGTCTGCAGTAGACAGGTTTCTCAAAATGGTAGAGTCTAGCCATAAGCAAAGAAAGGCAAATTGGCATGTGATCGAGAAACACTATCTTCTGGAATTATTATCTGAAAGTGTGGAGGTAATAGAGAACAAGAAGAATGACTACGAGGCCAATGTGGCAAAGAACAATGAGTGGAGCCGCATCCATCTAATGTTCCAGGCGCGTTATAGGAGAGAACTAAGAGAGCTCAAGGAGCAATGGAAGCGGATGAAGCTAGTAGCTAAGAATGAGTGGAGCGTATGGAGTTCAGGAAGGAGATTAACAGGGGGAGGGCCAGCTCCCAAATCTCCTTCAGCAATTACTACGTTCGTACACAATTTGATTCCCCAAGATTTTAGGCAAATCAAGGATAATTTTGATTGCGATTCTGACGTTTGGATATGCAGAATGTACTCAAGCTCAATGTCTAGATGTACAGCCATAGATCCTACTGTGCTAAGTGGCCTTGTGAAGCAATCTCCTAAGCAAAATTTGTACAACAATATTAAAACAAAGGTATTTTTTGTGTGTGGTTCTTCTAGACCTTCATAAAAATAAATTACTTATTTGTTGTTAAGTGTGTAATCTTGATTTTCATTACATTTTATGTGTACAATCACAAACTGATAAATCCATGTAAGGGGAAATGAACCCCCCCACCCCCCTGGTTTACTTTGCGAGTTTCCCCAAGAGAAAGTGGTAAGAACAAATTTTTAAAGAACTTATATAAAACCAACAGTCACAGCTCAGTTAGAATTAGGTTCAGAAGTTATAATCTGTAGTGTAACTTAATAAACCCTAAAAGTAAAGCTCTTTTTAAAGAGGTGAAAGGGTAGGATTTGGGATACATACACCATTAGGGTCCATTTCAGAAAAAGTGCTTTACTCATTATCACTTGTTTGTCTCTTTAAGTATCTATTCCTTTGTATTTCATAATGTACATTATTTTGTATGCATGTTTTTTTCTCACTGGAATATGGAACATAAATGAAATGAAATGGTATGTGCCTCAGTTTGGGAAGACATACACATTAGATCACAATAGCACACGTACTATGCCAATTTTCATTTTTCTGCACAAATTTTGTAAAATTTGCAATCATGGTCAACGTCGCTGTGTTTCGCTAAATTGTCATTGTTCCTGTGATCGCTTCGTTAAGAACGATTTGTGTGATTGATATAAACATGTACACATGCATCTGATATATTAATTGGTCACAAAGCGCAAAGCAAGACAGACATGATCATGTAACTAAAGCTCAATAATCAATATCATCCGATATATCTTCATCTTACATTCAACCCGACTCCCTATTATAATGCACCCCATTATCTAACATATTTTCAATAACAAACCTGCCTACCGCCATCTCTAGTTCATATTCTAAGTTTGGGATATTTTTAAGGACCAACAAACTGGGTTATGGCAAGATAATAATATTGTTGGTTACGCTTGCATCTCATTGGCATAAATTGTAGATAGAGACAGCAGCGAATCAATTGCACGTGAGCGTCTATCGTTTCTATCATATTTAGGAAAGAAGGGCAATCATCTATTTCTGAGACTACAAAGCCAAAAGCTTGCTCGAATAAAAAAGGAAGTTGTATTTTTACTTGACTGCACACGAGTGTATTTACCATTGCTTTGTATAAAATGTATTTAGTTGCTGATGAGCCTTTCGGGTGAAATAGATTGTACAACTCTTACCAATAAAGTTGAACCTTTCCAACTTCTATATCTACATTTGCTCCTACAGTTGAGTACTGTCAAAAATTGCAGTTTTACTTAACTTGCTTACATATAGATACCAATATACATGTATATAATATGAAGTACTTTCATGCACACAGTGTGCATTCATTTCAGTTTAAAAAAATAAGTATTCATTGAGATTTAGCACCTATGGCAAAGGATACAATGTGCTTGGTTATTACATATAGCACATGCTAGCTTGGTTTATTCCTGAAACCAGTTTTGGAGTCCCAGACCATTTCACCAGCAATTTAAGTCCTTTTAACATTTAAATCCTCATCTACAAACAGGAAATCTGCATCAGTGCCATAGTCTAGAGTTCCTTTCCTCTCCGTGATTCCTAGGAGCTGAGCAGGGTGAAGAGTGGCAGCTTCGACGGCCTCTACGGTGGTGCAACGGGTTGCTCCTTTTAAATACTTGACACAGGATGACATGGTGGCGATGCTGGTAATAAAACAAAAAGTTTCAAGTAGTTTGCAGTTTGTCAAAACATCAATATTAGAGCAGGACTGCACTACTTGTAGCTACTTGCGCCCGCTTTATAGCAAACTATGCCTAAGCGGTACCCATTGGTCCCCCATGATCCCCTTTTCCTTATGTTAATTGAAAGCTTATTTGATGAGATAACCACCTGTCAGTGACCATGTAGGGAGTTCTAATCCCTCCTGGCCAAACTAGTGCAGACAGGCTTTAATATAAAGGAAGTGAGTAGAAGAAAGAGTAAATCATATTAAAATGTCCCAAGGACTGACATTCTAAATGCCAATTGGGCACCTCCAATGTAGGCGTGTTGGCTAATTGGTTGATGAATAATTTTCCTGTCTCGCTTATTAAAAGTCATGACAAAGGTAGGCCATTTGTTACCAGTTTTCCCTTCACAAAGCATTTTATTTAACATTGTAGTTGAGCCAATAAATACTGAGATGAATTACAAGAAGATCAGATGAAATAGTGATAGAGGAGAAGGGGTGGTCATAACAAGCAGATCATCCACCTGCCCTGACAATGAACTGAATGTCATCCCATTGCAGACAAGGCATCCATTACCATGACAACCAATAGAAGAGAAAGATGAGGCGGTGTTCATAGAGCGTATAGAACAGTTCTTACCTTCCACTGAGAGTGTTGGTACCGGCCACGTAAGCAGCATTGTCCCTCACATCCAACTGTTGAGTGCCTAGTTGATGCCTACCAGGAGGCAATCCTAGGGCAGACAGGGCATCCGTTACTAAGACAACTCCTGTTGATTAAAGCGCAATAAATTAGATGTGTCGTGATCTAGTAGATAAGTTGCACATTATAGATCCATGGATACAAGGTTTGAATCCCCACCATAGCTATGGTAATACCATTTTAGCAAAAGTCAAAATATTTTCATTGTTATATTTTACACAAGCATGGCTGCATATTGAATTAACCACCCCCCACCCCAGAAAAAAAAAAAAATTACTAGAATTTGTCCAGCTAGCTGAGATTCAGTCGTGCCCTAACACAAAGTATGCACATTCTCCATTCCCAGGTGTCATTTTTACAGATGCTCACAATGCTGAGCAAACTACAGTGCTTCTCGCTTTCTACTACGTACCCATTCAACACCTGAGTGGAGAGAAACAATGAAGATGAAAACGCTTTGGTAAGAAGTGCAGAAAGGTTGTGGTCTAGTGGATAAGTCACCTGACTAAATCGCAAGGTGCGGGGTTCGAGTCCCGCTGTGGTACTAATGTCCTTTAGCAAGATGTTAATCTACATTTGCCACTCTCCACCCAGGTGTTAAATGGGTACCCGGTAGGATGCGAAAGTTAATATGGTTGGATGAGCAAGTGGCGCTTGTAAAATGGCGACTGGCCAGAATGCTCCCCAGGGAGTGGAGAATGTGCATACATTGTGTGAGGGTGAGCCTGATTCCGATGACTGGGGTAATAATAATATGAACTGCGCCTAGAAACAAAGTATCTGGCGCATTATAAATTTGAGCTTTTATCCTTATCATTAAAACAGTCCTTGAGTTTAGTTACCATCGGGATGTGTTTGGAAGGCTATACGTAGAGCAGCTGGGTGAGTATGTATACCATCCGCAATCACGCCGTAGTACACACAACGGTTGATCGCATTGCTTGCCAGAAGACCCACTATACCTGGATCTCTGTGATGGAACTGTGCAAAGATAAATAAAATCATTAGATTGAGCAAATAAGTGACAATATCATTTTTTAAATGTTTGAATTGTTCATATTGATTTGGAAGATGCTTGAAAATCCAATTCAACATATTTATTTGACAATGAATACTTTAACCCCCTGACTTCTGAATGATCTCATTCCTACGGGTAACTAAAACAGAGGCTCCTAGGTTATAGTTGACGATAAACCACCACATTGGATATTATGTTAAAAGAGGTATTTATTATGTTTTCTGGGCATTTTTCTTCTGTGTACACCTGTATCTATTAAATAGAAGTGAAATGACATGAAAAAAGGAAGTAAGATGGCCGTTATCAATGAATAAAAGCCCATAGAAACAGCAAACCTATTTAAAATACCGCTACATGTTTGATAAAATGAGATCATCTCTAATGGCTTAACATGTTAAAATGCTGAGAATCAAAGTATAAAATCAATTTACAAAAATAAGGCATGGTATTAACAACATCTGTAATTTGATCAGATGCTGATAGTTATATATGATGCCAGCTCTGACACCCCTTGTTCAAATGCATTTTACTAAAATGTACATAAATGTTTACATATACATGTACATGTATATTTAGACTGATGTGTTTGGTTTAAGCGCGTTCTCTAGGAGGGGGGTGGGGGGGGGGCAACTTACTGGAAGCATTGCATTGAAGAGATGAGTGATGAATGAAGCACCAGCATTGACAGACTCTTCTGCTATACATAGATTAGCCGTAGAATGACCTGAACGAAAGAGAAAAAGCAGAATAACAATATCATCCATTGAATTGCTACACCAGTTCAACAATGGTCTATGCCCATCAATAAAAATCAATCAATCAATCACTATTTGAAAGCTGATATGAATTTGCTTACGTGTATCACAGCATGCTCATAATATTACACTATTCTACTGCACCCCGCATAGAATGCACTCATGCATGTGCTGAATAACAGTAAAAAGAAAAAAACAATGTAAACTGCTGTTGTACAACATCATAAATAATACTACTAATAAAATAACCAAATGTTATAATAACAACAGTATCAACAACACAACAACAATAAGAAGAAGAATAAAATAATTATAAAAATGACCAAAATAACAATTTAAAATCATGATAATGATAATAATAATGATCATACTTCTCATAATACTATTACAAATAAAAACAAGAATAATCAAAGCAATAACTGATTGTCTTTGAGTTACAAGCAACTTATCTAATTGCTTTACAGAGCATCATTTCCAAGCAAATCATAGTAAAAGGCAAGTCAGCATAAGCAGTAAATTTCTCTGCTCATATGGCAATCGAACCACACTGATAAGCAGCTTTAACAGATAATATCTGTACACCTGAGTAAAGAGTTAAGTGCAATACCAGGCCTTGAACCCAGGACCCTCCCATCTCCAGTCCAGTTATCAAACCACTTGACTACAACATGTCGTCTGTTTGGAGCCAGAAGGGCTCTGAAGAGATGATTTTTACCCCCACAATCATTATGTTACTCACCTACGGATACAGTAATGCCTCTCTTTACTAGCTCCTGCACCGCGGCCTTGTCGTTACTCAGCTCCGGAGCTAGCGTTACTATGGCGACATCATCCAGATTGCTGTAGATATCAATGAGGTCCTGGATGCCGCCAGAGAGGGGGTGGACCAGGTGCTGGGGATGTGCCCCTCTTTTCTCTACGCTGATGAAGGGCCCTTCTAAATGTAGACCTGGAAATGGATGAAGGTTGAATAAGTTTCATGGCTATGGGTATATTTTTGAGAATAGCACTAATTCAAGACACCCTTTAAATTTTTTGTCTTTGTCTTGCAATCATCAGAATAAAAATATTTAAAAAAGCAATATAATCTAGACTTTAATTCGTCACTTAGACGAATTAGGTGATACGTATGATAATAGTGGTAATTACGAATAATGCAATATACGATATATTATTTTATAAAATGCTTCTACCATTTATATGCTTCTCCCATTATGATATATCCATACATGTATGTCAAGATTAAATTGTGTCTCCTTGATTACATGTACCATGGATCTAGGGAAGATAGATTTAAACGATATATGACCTTTGACCAACCTGTGCAGTAACCAGTTCCATCTTTGACTCTAATTTACATCATATGAAATTGTAATTGATAAATAATTATCATCAGTATGATAATAATGATCATGATGATAATGATCATGAACATGACGATAATGGTCATGATCATGATCATGAACGCGATCTTGACATCTTATTATATAAGTATATTAATTTTAAATATGTAACGTTTAAACGGTAGTATAATTATCAATATGATTTAGTAGCTTGAATATTTGAGACTATTTTTTTTTTTTGGGGGGGGGGGGGGAAGTATAGCTTTTTTAATTTGCAGTTTCATATGAAGGATGGTATTTATATTCAGGTAAATATGTTGTTTATACTTGGGGCCTTTAAACAAAATGGTTTATAGTGGCATTGTTGTAGAGAAGTGTCTATGTATCACAATCTTTAAATAGTTATAATTGTATTTTATTGATATGAATTGTATTTGTAGGTGTTTTCTGACGTCGTCGATTTCAAAATCAACGGGGGGATGTGGACAGCTTCATCAGGCCACAGAGTGTTTCCATATCCGAGGCTCGGGGGAGCGCTCAAAAAAGAAGACTGACGGTGGAAGGAGATGTCATCGAGGTACAGTATGTATTGTGACCGAGTTAAAAAAAAAAAATTATTTAGTGATTTTGAATAAAACATTATAAAAAGATATCATATTACGATTTGAGTGTATTGTGAAGTATTAGTATTGTAATTCAAAGTGTCACTATTGATTTTTTTTGTTTACGATGTGTTTTAATTAAATCTTGGCACTTTATTATAACTAAAATTTATATTTATTCATTTTGCTTTTGAAGTGTAATGCATTAAACATGCACATTATACTGGAAAAAACCAGAAGTGCGAAGTGTGACTGACATGAGTGCTATACAAAATCACATTGTTATTTTCAAATGTTTTTATATTTTTCTAACTTAATACGTGATGTACTTGTTTATGGTGTTTTGCAGGTAGGCGAACGTGTTGAGACTGAAACTTAAAAAAGGCGCGTCATTACCTTAAGGCAGCTGGGTGATGACACTCAATCGATACCAGTCACCCTTTGGGGCGAGAGTGCTTCTCAAGAGGTAGTACAAGGACTTTCTGTTCTGGTGACGGCCGTCATTAGAAACGACAATGGTTTACAGGGGACGGCATCTACGAAAATTGAGGTAATTTTGGTTTACTATAGGTTTTCCCGCCCAATTTTATCAGAGTTGCATTCCGAGTTAATACATAGGCGTTTAAGTTTGAATGATATTCGTCAACTCTCTGCTCTCATGGTTTATTTTCATTTTTTGTTTAGCTGTCAATTTTGTTTTATCGTTTGAATGTCATTTTATTTAGTGAAAAATCCGTTTAATTCAATGACCAATTTCACGCCAGCTGGATAGACGTTTAATTTGGTCCTACTTGCTTTTAATTTTATAGGCACACAATATCTAAAACAAGTTTTGTATTAGTTTTATGCAATTTTTACCGCAATATTTTTATGTCATGTTTTCATTGATTTAATTATATAATTTTATCAAAAAGATGCAGATTGCAAAGAACATCAGCATTTAAACTAGACTTTAATTCGTCATTGAGACAAATTAGGTGATACGTATGATAAGGATGTTAATAACGAATAATGCATTACACGATATATTATTTTATAGAATGCTTCTACCATCTATATGGTTCTCCCATTATGATTTATCCACATGTCAAGATTAAATTGTGTCTCCTTGATCATCATGGACCTAGGGAAGATAGATTGAAACAATATATGACCTTTGACCCTGTGCAGTAACCAGTTCCAGCTTTGACTCTAATTTACATCATGAAGAACACCTTTTGACAATTTTATCTTAGGTATTCAAGGATATGGAAATGTAATTGATAAATGATTATCATCAGTATGATAATGATGATCATGATGATAATGATCATGATCGTGACGATAATGGTCATGATCTTGACATCTTATTGACAAAATGAGGGTCGATTTAGATAGCATATAGTCTCAGCTACAACAAACACAAAATCAACAAAATCCAAGCAGAAATAACGGCGATATTGCTCGCAAAAGACAGGAATGTAGAATCCAGATTTGAGAAAAAGTCATTTCCCATAGGGATTACACGCAAAAAGTAATGGATAGGGTAATAATAAAGTAAAAAGGGTTGTTTATTACATTATTTGCGATTCTACATGTACGTGTTTTAATAATCCAAGGAAATGTACAGTGAAAGGACAAAAGGAAAAAATAGTGAAGAAAAACTTGTTGTAGACGCCCGGACTCGAACCAGGGATCTCGAGGTTGGAAGTCAAGTGCGTAATAACAATATACCAAAATATCTCCCATAGCAATTACACGCAAACGGGAAATGGAATTCCGAAATCCTACTTTGCAAGTGAAAAATGAAGATGATCCTGGCATCTGCTCGAAAAATAAATGGCACAATAATGATAGCTTATTGTCTTAGCTACAACATACTCAAAGCTCAGCAAAAACGAAGCTAAAACGCCGGAGATATTGCTCGCAAAAGACAGGATGTAGAATCCAGTTTTGAGAAAAAGTCATGTCCCATAGAGAATACATGCAAAATGTGAAAAATTGACAGGCCACCTTTAATCGCAAAAGTACGCCATGATGCCATTGTCAAAATGAAATCTTGTGCAACTGCATTTGTAGGAAATTGTCTCAGAACATATCAAAATTTGGAAGGAAATCGATCAATATTTACAAAGATACAATCAATTATCCAAAAGTATGATGACGTCATGATATGCAAATTAAAATTTTGAGTTTGGAGGCCATTATGATGACATTATTAGTAAATTGAGGGTCAAATGAGACATGAAATCATATCTCCATTTTATAATCTATCCACATATCAAAAAATATTGGGAGTTCCTATCTATTCTGAACAGTGACAATAAATTTTGTATAGGCATGTTTTTGCCAATGTATTGTGGATAAAGATAACGAAGATCTGCGCGCGCTGTCAACTTTGACGGACGCTCATTGCATTATTAAACATTGATCAAATTGCTTTGAAGAATGTACCAAATATGTTGACGGAAAAAAAATCGGCGATTCTTTGTTGCAAAATGCCAAAACGCGCGCGTACATGTACAGTATGTGCGTGTGCGCAATTTTTTGCGAAATGCTTAAAAGGGCCTGAAACGTATGCAAAAAATTTTAAGGATGATTTGGAGGATTTTAAATTTTTGCGCCCGCGTAAACGTGCGCACTTACGTCACGCGCACATTTGCGCACTTTTATTGACCTGAAATTGACCAGACGGATATTGATCTTAATCATGGTAAATATGAATGAAACATTTCCTTCCTTTATGAAGATATGATCGTAAGTTGCTTTTTTACAAAATGGCGCCTGGATGACGTCACAATAATTTTGAGTCTTTGAAAAGTCACGCAGTTCTAAGTTAGACTACGATCTATCATCATCGAAAGTTTCATGATGATGGAGTTATTGAGTCTTGAGATATCCTGCGAACAAAATCGAGGAAGAATAATAGGAAGAATAATAAAAATCTTGACAAAGTCAAAAGGTGATATGTAGACTTCGTTACGTATCACCTAAAAGTATTTTTTNGATAAAAATCTTGACAAAGTCAAAAGGTGATATGTAGACTTCGTTACGTATCACCTAAAAGTATTTTTTTAAAAGAAGAATAATAGCCTTAAGCCCAGCCGTTCTGAGGCACTACACACATTACGGGGCACGAATTCCTCCCAGGCACCCACTTACTACACCTGGATAGAGTGCGGGAATTTAGGTTAATGCCTTGCAAAAGAGAATAGCACTAACTTACAACACAACTTGAAACTTTTCTCTTGCACTCTCAGAACAGACGATAAGATTGATTTTAGACTTTGACCCAATGCCTGCATGAACCTGGTGGTTCCTGTATTAACGGGGCTGTAGCACGACAAGATTATGCATCTTTCCTCGAGGCCCACTCAGACAACGGTACCGCAGTAGGTCTACGTATTTATGTGCGTGCAACATACGCATATCCGAAACATGATAAGAACAGTCTGTTATCATCAGGTTAAAATGACTTGATGGTTGATTAATTCTTTAACAGTCTCCCTCGGTATCCATGTATCAAAAATTACTTTCAGAATACCACGTAACTGCTTTTTAATTTTTGAACTGATCTTGAAGCCTAACAATTTGAAAGTTGGAGATGAAAACATTGCTGCTTGATTGACAAAGGGAGCACAAACAAATAATTTAAAAACATGAATATTAAGAAAACGATTAAATCATACCTAATACACCTGCTCCTTGCTTTGATCCCTCTGTTATGTGTATCTGTGGTACAATCTAATATATAAAGAAGATATGAGGGAGAAAAAAAAATTGATTACAACATAGAAAACATATCTCTCTTGAATTAGTAGGCCGTATGTTAGCTTCAATATAATCTTACCAAGAAACAGTGTTCATGATGATGACGGTGATAGTGTGAAAGAGGTTGATCATCGTGGTAGATAGCAAGAGTAGTAGTTGATCGGTTGTCACGATGGTGATGTTGATGATAAGGGTAATGTGGAGTGTGATGCTGATGATACAACGATGATGATCATGTTGAAGATGATAATTATGAGGGTTGAACACTGATGTCAAGGAGAGGGAGGATGATGATAATGACGACGGAGATATTAATGATGTTGGAGATGGCATTGTAATCATTATCATTATGATAATGATAATAATAACAATAAGAAGAACATAACAAATAATCCAGTGCTTTTATAGCATGTGACTACTGTTTGCAAAGGTGCTGTAATTGCCTGACCATAGATCAGTCAAAATGCAATGAAATGCTGATGATGATAAAGAGGGAAGAGGAGGATTACAAAGAGGATTCTTTGTTGGTGATGATGATGATGATGGTAGATACTGGTAGATATAGCACTGTGATTGTTGCTCTGCTGCTGCTGATGTGTTGCATTTGAATATTCACAATCGAAGGCGAGGACTCCTCCTTCGATGACGAAAGTACTTACTAAGATATATCCATTAACACATGCCCTCCTTCTCTCCAACCCACTCTATCTTACCCCTGTACATACTATCCAAATTCATTGTATGGCTATACAATATATAAATAGTTTAATCTTGTCTGATCATCGCATGGTGAATGTGCATCATTTTGAAAGAAAGCTGATGAAGAACCAGGGTTTTATTCTACATTTAGTATGAACATTGTATCAACCAAAAATCATAAAACTGGGTGGGGCTTATCGTGAGACTTGAGAGCACGCTGATAATTTGCAAGCTGTCATGTCAGCTGACCTCTTCAAAAGTTTTTCTTAAACAACGTTGTTTTCAGGTTTGTAGGCCTCTTCCACTAAAAGATGATTGTTTAAACAACATTTCTTTGTACAAGTTTGGTATAGATTTCCTCAAGTCTGAACATGCCATTGGAATGTTAACTCACCTTTCTGTATGTATCTGGGGATGAAGTGATGATGGTGGGGCAGAAAGAGGTGACCCCGTGAGACAGGATACCTTGAGCGACCTTCTGGATTCCCTCAGACACAAGCTCAGGCTCAGAGGAAAAGTCATAACCAAAACCACCTGGTATCAAGAAAAGTAAGATAAATCAAAGCTTGATTATTACTAACATGCGGCTGGGACACAAGGGTGCCCAAAATACAAAGATAGATAGAGAGAGAAGGAGAGAGAGAGAGAGAGAGAGAAGGAGAGAGAGAGAGAGAGAGAGAGAAGAGAGCGAGAGAGAGAGAGAGAGATTTACAACTGAAGAATAACTAAAGTTTAATTTTCAGTTCTGAACAAATTTCTAAGATAGAACCCTTTAGTACAGAGCTCGAAGTTAATTCAACTTGATTGTTTGTTTTTTCTTCAAAATTTGTTTTAAATAAAAATTTACCACTTTCATCCATGTATCTAAGTCATACAGTTTATATGAAACAGGTAGATTTGCGAAAGAATTAAGAAAATTTG
The DNA here is from genome assembly GCA_003118195.1 of Hemicentrotus pulcherrimus. Classification (NCBI taxonomy): domain Eukaryota; kingdom Metazoa; phylum Echinodermata; class Echinoidea; order Camarodonta; family Strongylocentrotidae; genus Hemicentrotus; species Hemicentrotus pulcherrimus. The sequence goes on along the minus strand of BEXV01004427.1, from coordinate 1,566 downwards.
TGCTGAAAGTCCTATCTCTCTTATTCATGCTATTGTCATGAGCCTTCAGAAGATGATGCAACTGCAAGTAATTCCTTGTATTTTTTTTCTAGACTGGAAAATAAAAGCTCAGGAAATTGAATTTTGGGAGCTGAATAGAGCAGTCACTCTTCTAAAGCTTGCTTTTAAATAATAATCACCCTCATTAAGTTTTTCTGCTCCTGCATGGTTAGACATTTCATTTCCCTTATGCCTCAGTCAAACCTTTGCGTATTTGGCTTGCATGTTGCTGCGTATTCATGGCAATCAGTTTTAACTCTTGTTCCTATTTCTTGATATCAAGAAATGATTTTCTGTTGTAAAGCAATGGTAATTCTTGATATCAAGCAATAGAATTTATGTAAACATGGCTTGCCACAAATACGCAGCAATACACAAGCCAAATATGCAAAGGTGTGACTGAGAGCAATACAGCCCTTCACCAAACCTTCTGGTTATCAACTTTCATCTAGATGAGGCCAGATGCTCACATATCTTCTTCTATTATCTCTTTCCAGGTTTTTGTAAGGTCTGCAACAGGGTTTCGAGCCAGCAGCAATAATGTGCAAAGCAAATAACAAGACATTTTGTGTTTGAACAATGACAAAATTTCCCTTCTTTCTGAAGCTCAAATTGTTTTGAAAAAGTAAACCCTCTACTACAGAAATTTGAGCAGGGACATCAAACTCAGTAGAACTTTTAAACTATCTATAGATTACTGTTCTCACCATTGATTTGCACATCAATGTAGCCAGGAACAATAATGGCATTCTGGCAATCTATCTGGTGATCAGCATAGCCTTTCTCCTCCCAGAAAAGCTTTCTTGGATTCAGGATCTTCCCATTTCTCACCCATAGGTCATCTCGTATGATCTGACGCTGATGGAGGATGCGACAGTTTCTGAACTGGATGATGGGATGATGAGAAACCGAGCCATTGGAAGGCATCTTCAACATACACTTGCGTACTGTATGGGTCATAAACTTGAAAATGAAGAGAAGAAAGAGAGATCGAGTCTGAGAAAAAAAACAAGGAATTTCAGAAAGTTTGTTCAGCTGGTGAGCGTTGTCAAAGGTCAAGTTGCCTTGGCCCTTGTTAAAAATTAAGTTGTCAGCTTCTAAATTTGAAATTTGCGACACCTTACCGGATAAGTTAATTGTCGTTAGGTCTACAATGTAATCGAAAGGGGAAGGAAGAAAAATAGGAGTGAATGAAAACATGAAAAGAACAGGAAAAAAAACAATAAATGTAAAGTTTATATGGAGGTATATGCAGCAAATGAAATTAAAAAACAAGGGAAACGCTCTTAGCGGTCTCGCCTGCATTACGCAATTCGATATGATATGATGAAAAATTGAGGTTGGTACACTTTTTATAGGCAGTATGGCCCATTAGCAGGCCCCCCAAAATGAAATTCTCTTAATATATAGTCAGCATTTGTAGTAAGGCTGTGCACAACAGTGTAATGAGGTACCCAAGTGCACTCCCAGGCTTACAAGCGAATACTCAAATATTCGGACGCCATGTTTTTTTATAATTTTTTTTGT
>BEXV01004422.1:0-13566 GCA_003118195.1 Hemicentrotus pulcherrimus | reverse complement strand
AACAACGCAGCAGGTTCACGGAAATATAAGTACAGCCTATATGATATTCAGATTTCAGCCAGGTGGCTCACGAGGATACAGATAGCAAATATATGCACTATACAACTTGAGTCGTGTCATGACTGTGTATTTCTTTCGACTGTGCTCCGTTTCTTCGATCTAATCAATATTGTGGAAGGGAACGATCGAAGTGCCAGTTCCTGATAAAAGGTAGAATTTCTCCAGTAGGCCTATTATCATACATACTGACACAAAAATGCATAATGCTATGAAAATTAACAGGGTTTGGAGGGAGGGGTGTAAAAATGAGTCGAACTGGTATAGGCTCTTGGCAGAGGTGGCGGAGCGACTATCAAAGTGGGAGGACACCAACAAAAAGTGCACTTTCTGGGAAAAAAGGGCACCTTCAAGGGAAATCTCAAGGCGATAATATACATTTTTTTTTAAAGACATTGGTATATACCCGTATATTGTGATTACATTATCAGGGACGATTTCAATATTTGTTTCTCGTGATATATGATATATGATATAAAATATTGCTTAAGCATCATACTTTGCAGTTGGGTGTGATGGTCTGAAAACTCATTTGCGAGCGAGCAAAGCGAGTGAGGAAAAATTTAAAGAGTTGTAAGGTCGCAGTGCAAAAAAGTACATCTTAGAAAGAGGAAAAACCCAATCCTGACGGGGTTATAAGCACATTCTCATGACGGAAGACTGGAAAGACCTTTGATAAGTAACAAAATTATAACATCTATAAATTCGAACGAGCTTTGGAGGAAATTGCTCTTAACCGCTTAAAACTAGTGGCACATTTAATGATGAGAGGAAAAGGGTACACTTATCGAAAGGGATAAGACACTTATTAGAAAATAAAAAGGAGCGCGTGTCCAAGTAAAAAGGCTAATTATCGCGGTGGAAATGGGGCACTTCTTACACCTTAAAAAAGAGACACTGACAAGGGATGAAAAGGGCACTTATGAGAATGGGAAATGGGCATTTGTCGACGGAAAAGAGGCACCCATCAGATTTCGATAGGGGTATTTATTTCAAAAAAGGGATAGGTTCCTCATTAGAAAGGAAAAGGGGTACGTATCATTGTTAAAAGGGTAGTTATCGGAGGTACAGAGGGGCACTTACCATATGAGGCACTGATGAGAATGAAAAAGGGGCACTAATAAAACAAAAAGGAAAATGTGCATTTGTTGAAAGAAGAGGGGCACCGATCAGATTTTAATAGGGGCATTTATCGGACGTGAAAGGGGGCTTTTATGAAAAGGGGGAAGTGGCTCTTATTAGAAAGAAAAAGAGGCACATGTTAAAATAAACGGGGCACTTATCAGAGGCGGATAGGTGTAATATGATAAGGGGAAGGGGCACCTATAGGTAGGAAAAGGAGCATTCATTAGGGAGGAAAAGGGGAACGTGTCTAAATAAAAGGGGCATTTATTAGAGATGCAAAGAACACTTATCAGGTGGGAAAGAGGCACTTGTCAAAGTGAAACGACTATCTCTCATAATTGAATAGGGTCATTTACAAGAGGTGAAAAGCCTGGCACTTATTAGAAAGGAAAGAGGGCACGGCACAATCTTGTGAAAATATAAGATTCGCTTATCCTAGTAAAAAGGGGTAGTTATCAAAAGGGGAAGGGGTACTTCTAAAAAGGAAAAGGGGCACCTCTCAGATGTGAGTAGGGCACTAATGAGAAGGGAAAATGGACACTTATTGCAAAGGAAAATGGGAACTTGTCGAAGGAAAAGGAGTACGTGTCAAAATAAAAGGGGGACTTATCAGAGATGGAAAGGGAAAGGGGCACTTTTACAAATTAATAGGGGTACTTGGTCAATGTAAAAAGGGAAACTTTTGGGGTACTTGAAAAAGTCGGCACTGTCCTGCATGGGCAACATAAAACCAAGGTGGACAAAGAAGATGGCTGTTGAAAAAAATAATTTCATATTGAGAGATGCAAAATACAACGTTTTTTTTTTCTTTCTTTCTGTAATCTAGAATGGTGTGACATGCTGCATGGATGCTGGGTACCCGACAAGCACTTCTAACATCCTGTTCCCATGACAACGTATAAATGCCAGACTCTGTGGCACTAATTAGTGGATGAAAGTCGACATGAATTAACCAACATGCTGTTTGAGATCAAAATAGCCTTCAACAAACTTGGAGTCGAACTTTCCGAAAAGGAGTCTGAAACACTGAAAGCAAACGGGAAACTCTCAGAAAGCCAGAAAGAACTGGAGAAATTGCGGACCGAATTAGTCAATTCGAAAGATGCAGAGAGTCGACGGACACAGAGGAATGCAGTACTCTACGCAAGAAACGACAATGTTACTGCGACACAGAAGAGACTTGCTGTTGAGATTTGAGACTGCAGCAAATCTTACAGCAACGTTAACAAAACTTGGTATGACCGAAGCTGCACTTGCTGCCAAACAAAGAGCTCTCGAGGGTGCCCAGGCCAAGCTGGAAAGACGTGAAACAGATACTCCCTGTAGTATTTGTCTAGAAAAAAATATGGATACACCCTCGATACGTAATGTGTATCTATGTGCAATGTTTATGTTGCCATTGCAGTACATGTATATTTTTTCTTATCCAACCTTGAGCGGTATTTTGTTTTTCTTGGTTGAGTTTCTTTGGTCAGTTTTCCTCCTAAAGCAACTATACTTTACAGGAGTTGAACTCAGAGAAAGTAAACACAAGCTCGTTGAAATGCAGAGACTACCTTCAGAAGAAACGGAGAAGATGGTCCTATTTGGGCTCAGAGCAGAGATCGCAGATTTTAAAAGTAGGTTACAAACCGAACGTGATAGTCATCAGAAGACTAAACTAGAACTCCAGCTGTCGGATGCCAGACTCTGTAAAACTAATGCTTTAGTCGATGAAACTCGAAAGGAATTCACCAACCAGCTGTTTGAGATCCAAACATCTTTCAACATACTTGGAGTCGAACTTTCCGAAAAAGAGATTGAAACGCGGAAAACAAACAGGAAACTCTCAGAAACCCAGAAAGAACTGGAGAAATTGTGGACCGAATTGATAAATTCGAAAGATGCAGAGAGTCAACTGGCAGAGATAAATGCTGAGCTCTACGCAATGAATGACAGTATTACTGCGACCCAGAAGAGACTTGCTGATGAGACTGCAGCAAAACTCACAGCAACGGAAACAAAACTTGGTACGACCGAAGCTGCGCTTGCTGCCAAACAAAGAGCTCTCGAGGGTGCCCAAGCCAAGCTGGAAAGACGTGAAACAGATACTCCCTGTAGTATTTGTCTAGAAAAAAATAGGAACACTGCTATGCTGCCTTGCGGACATGCAAGCACATGTTACACTTGCTCTCTGCAACTCCACGCAAGAGACAATCCGAAGTGTCCAGTTTGTCGTCAATTGATCTACCAAATTATCAAAATTTATTTATGAACTCGCATAATGAAACCTCATACATGATTTTCCTTGATCAGTACTCAAAATGAATCTTAAGAATTCTGAAAAAGCCATCTGTCACCTAGTACTTGGGCAGCGAGGTGGTCTCTATGTTATTTCCATATCTTACTTATTATACTGTGGTGACGATGTTTTTATTAGGTTATCAATAAATGCACCAACAGTGGCTGGCGCTATGGTGAGGATCATCAACACCAGAAAACAGAGATTTCAGAGCCGTGGCACCAGGCTAGATTAGGCTATATGGTTTTGGTAAATGTACTTTCTTTACCAAAGAGAAAGTCCAGCCTGATCTTTAGGTCGGTTTGACGAACAGGCCAGTGAAAGTTTGAGCGAAATCCGATTTTTAAAAAGACAGAAATTTGTGATTTTTGTAGTTGCGATCAATCAAACACGAATTAGCAAGTATGTGACGTTTCTTACAGGTTCCCTTATATTTGCTCTGCACTTCGAAATGTCAGAAATTTCTATTCTCCCAAATGACAATTTTCAAAAATACATGCAACCTAAATAAAACTATTGCAAACATGTTTCTATACAACCCTCGTGTGAATCTATTCCGTCATCAGTAAATATTAATAAANTCAACTGCGTTCTATGACTTGCGGATGAACTATTTTGTCCCCTTCACAGGCGTAACTACAGTAGGTCAGAACGCAATTGAAATGACGCCTCGTTTGCATTTGGTATTATGCCCGATGATTACGGAATTGTCTCGTCCATTTAAAGTTTTGATACAAGAACCATTCGGTTCCCCTTGGCATCGGGGTGGCTAAACTCAATGATAGGTTGACATGCGGTTTCTACCCTTTGCAAACGAGGCTTCATTTCGATTGCGTTATCACTTTACTTAGCGCTAACCAAGCATATGGAGTCAATTTGTACATCAGCCAGTTATTCAAAGGACTGTTCAATTTCCATACATTTTGGGGCAAGATACCACTCTCACATGGTATGTCTAAGTACGCGCCAGTAACTGACGCATCCATACGCCAATAAATGACGCATCATGTACCACACTCTCACAATTTCGTCATGACAGGTCAGTCGCCAACGAAGTTCTACGTCGGCAACTTCGCCTATGATACATATGCAATGCGCGGTTGGTTGACGCGTCACGTGAGATCGACTTGTATACAGAGAGAATGCAAAAGGAACTGCATTAACATTGCTTTGAATTAATTACGGCCACATACTTCAATAGACGCAATATAAATAACGCCTATGACACGAGAATCACAGATGAAACCAAGCCTTGGTACGCTTCAAACGAAGAATATCCGCTTCCATCATAGTCATCCTCTGAGCGAATAATTGTCAACAGTTGAGCTGCACCAATATACAATAGTACAATTTTATGTCGCACTTATAACATTTTGTGGATTTGACGACGCAAGCTCAATGTAAGTATGTGAAAGTTTCAAATGACTGTGTCAAACGTTCGTTGAATTCACCATAAAACTCGATCCAGAGGCTTTTACGTTTATTGCGACACACTCATTCAGGCGTGACAGTCATCATGACGTCACTGTATACAGCCTGTAAAAAGAGAAATAGTATATGCTATTTCTTTGGCTATATACACCAACCATACATCTATATAGTTTCCTTTAAAGGCTTTTGGATGTTGACAGTTATTGACGTCAGCGTTTCTTGTACAAAGGTACTTTCTCCTCGAACTTGACGACGCTCTCGCCCTCATCTCCCATAAAAAGTTGATCTGAAGAGTCCACGCATAGGTATTCTAGAGCGATATGATAACAAAACAAAAATACATAATCACAACGGGGAAATTTCTTTAATGTCGTCTGTGTCTGGGAAAGTTCAACATTCCACAGGGTCGCAAAGACTTTCAAAAAATCCATCTAAGGCAATTTCTTGAGACTTAGCCACTACCTACTGCGAAAAATAAAATGACATATTGTATTACGTATTCCAACCATGATTCTTACTGGATATACAAAGGTTTTGGCGTTGTCCTTATCTTTCAAAGTCTTTGCGATCTGGATTTTCTGAATTATGAACTCTATATCATTTTTTAAATTTCGAACCGTATTTTATTTTCGGACATGTCAACCTTCTGAATAGCGATCATTCGGATTCACGAATTAAGAGAATAACAGACCTTCGAAAGAACGACTGTTATGGAAATATAAAAATTGCCATTTTGGGCTCTCTGAATACATTGACCATAATTACGAAATATTGGCAGTTGTCGTGACGAAACGATAAAAATACGAACTTACTTGCGAAGACACAGCTTCTGAGTGTGGAGAGCACGTCATCTTCTGTCTGGTAGTAAAAGAATCTTTCATCGGCTTGACTTACTTGCCTAAACTTGGTGTCTAGTGGCTGAAAGGGAAACACAAACAAGAATAATCAATTGATCATTGCAGAATGTTAAAGTACATTTAAGAAAAATCCGTCTAGCATTTTAAGGAAAACTAGTTACTTCCAAACTCATACCACATTCTGTATTTTTGTTAACAAATTGCTAATGGGTTGCATGTAAGTTCTAAGCAGTGCTGGGGAATTTCGAATGTATATTAAATTACTCATATTTATGGATATGGAAAATGGTTGACTACATGCTAAATATAAAAGTATAAAACTCTAGATACGATAATACAATTATAAGATGAGAGAATTCATGCTAATGAGCCTATCTGTTTCTTCATATCAAACACATTTCTACACCTTAATCGTTATTGTTGTCATGTTGCTGATATCGGACCGGCCGTTACCGAATGCTATTGACTTTATCCCTTTACAGTACCTGGAAAATAATTTTGCCACTTGCATTGACCGTCATGCATTGGGATGAAAATGAGATCAAAACTGGCAAGCCGAAATTGCTTTTATCCGTCTTACTCGTGTTGAAGATACATAGGTCTACCAGATCTGTTCACACACAAAAAAAAGGGGGGGGGGGTAGCAATTATTATTCAGGCACAACCACAAAAACAAAAGCAATATGGTGTGTTTATCAATTTGAAATATTGACATCATCGTTGTCATTACTGCTTTTATCAATATTATTTTGTTATCGTTATTATAATCATTATTATAATTATTGTAATTAAGGTTATCATTATCATCATCACCATCATCACCATCAACATCATCATCATCATCGAAAATAATTAGCACCATCCTTACCATCGTCATCAACATCATTAAAATAATTATCATCAACATCATCACTATCATTGTCATAATCATTCAACATCACCATCATCATCACTATCATCATGATCATGATGAGAGACATAAGCTTTGTAAGACTCACATCTGTCCTGTTCAGTCTGCTCATCGCTCTCCGCCAACAAGCTGAGATTACCCGCCTCATCGAGCCCTAGGTACTTGTTCAATTTTTCAGCTCTGAGATTAACTTTCCTTGACTCGTTAAGATTGACCTTCAAGCCAATTCCTTTCCCTGCCGAAGAAGAATAACTTGAAGTCGTTCATTAATCCCGTTGCACACGACGCATCATTTGCTTATGATTAAGAAACACATGACGCTCAACATGTCAGATTTACCTAGAACCAAAAGCCAGTATCGTAACTTGATGATGTTCATTCTTCACAAGCTGTGATTCGACTTATTTGAATGAGAGTTTCTGTATCTTTTGGCCTAATAAGGTCTTATCACTATGAACATGACGGACAAATAAAGCGGACAAAATATACAGTTCCTCAGGTAGACAAAGGAACATTCCTTCACTGCTATTATGTGACACCTGTTCTGCACATCTGTACATAATAGCAGTGAGTGAATGTTCCTTTGTCTACCTGAGGAACTGTATATTTTGTCCGCTTTCTTTGTCCGTCATGTTCATAGTGTATGGGAATATACCAGCTCTATATGGTATCATTATCGTTCTACCTCTAGCAATAACATTCTCATTCAATAAACGTTAATGCCTTTTGTATTTTGGATGGGTCGAGACATCTAACGAGTTATTGCTCATTGCCCACGAGACGTCATTTCGATTGCGTCAATGTATGTGGTTATGAAGCTTGTGAAAGCAATTAGCTCTTACGCTGGGGTCGCTAGTAATTAAACCAACTGGAAGTTTTTATTCTGCTTTCTGCACTTTGTGTACCATGTCACTCTTGCATTGAGTTTAAAAGACCACACCAATTGCTGGTTCAGTGACCCGTCAGCTAACGCATCGCGTGCAACGTGCATTACACTTCGTTTAACCCCATAGCAAATGATGAGTCATTTGCTGAATGGAGACTTTCTAGAAATGTTTTCAAAATGAACGGTTTTCAATTATTGACGTAGGGGCCTTATCCCCTTTAAAACTTAGATTATCGTACGTAACGCATAGTGAGCAACGGATATTCCATTTCGCCAAGCTACAAACTTACGGACTTCATCAGCCAGTTTCATCTGCTGCGTTGCTTCCAAGACTTTTACCAAAGTATCTGCTTGTTTAACGTTGGGTTCCAGTCCGCGCATCCATGTGGTTAACAAATCAAACGCCGCTAGTCGGACGTGACAGCCCGCCGCTGTCCACATAGCCGCAACGTCGCGGTAAGGCAGACCGAGGTTGAGACCGAACGGCACGTATTTCTCCGTGGGGATACGGTTAGCCAAGCATCGGATCTGCATCTCGGACAAACCTGGGACTTCCTTCTTTGACGTCACGATGTACTTCAGATGGTCACTGTCGGCTGTTAAAGATGCGATAGAGAAGAAAATGAGATAGAATATCGAACTTTAAAGGTATAGTGTTTCATGACGAGACTATGTGTCTTTCCCGTGGCCCTACTTGGGGCCAATCGGGTATAAGACGCCTACGGACGACGGGGTCGCATCATTTACGTGCGTGCAACATACCGGTACGCGAAACTGAAGCGTGAGGAGAACTTCGGTCTATTTCGCAAACGCTATTGCGCTGACCCAGTTAATCAAGTCCATTCGTTTACGTGCAGTCGTCTAAAAGACGTAGATGGCGTTAACCAGTATTTGCCATAATACACTCCCTTAAATTCACCCTAGTCAGTATAGATATTCTGTTAAACAATTCATTAAAACATTGCGACTTTGCCGATAATGCACAGAAGTCATTCCGTTTGTATGTATTTCAATAATGACTTTAATATGATTGAACACTATACTAGAGCACCGGCATCGTGGAAAGTCAGTTTTAATAATGCTCTCAGAAACATGTGAGAGAAATGTCTTTCAAATCAGATACTCCAAACATGTGGAACGACCTCCCCTACACTGTTAAGAGAGCTACATCCGTTGGCCAGTTCAAAATCTTCTGAAGTCCCATTAGTTTCAATAGAGAACGTGAATTAGATAGGCTTTAAGTTGTTAAAGCCTATCTGCAGTAGTTTGGCTAGGAGTTTGACCAGTTTGACCTGCATGGTCACTAAGATGTGACTGACAGGTGGGTATCTCATCAAAACAGCTCTCAATGAACACAATAAAAAGCGGACCATGGGGGACCAATGGTCACCAATTAGGCATTGTTTGCTGTACAGAGGGCGCAAGTACCTATACTTAGTGCAGTGAGGTTTTAAGTGATGTCATTGTTTAAGTGGCCCGAACATGTGGAGCAATGTNTATAAAAACTGCTGTCTTACGTAGAAAACGAAAGGGGAAGACAAAGAGTGTCATTCCCCTATTTGCATGATGAAGTTTTAAACACTGAACGGGGAAGATGCAAAAGTACTGTAGTATATAATATGACACATAAAATATAATAAAAATGAAATAATTCATCAGCTAATAACATATTCTAATGTTGTAAGCCACTATTTGCCTGAAAGAACATTCGATAAATAAATGTAAACAAAACGGAAAAAGAAAATGAAAGAAAAAAATGGAAATTTGTAAACAACTCAATCACAAAGCAGGTGCCACAATACTGTCACCACAAACGTTTTTGAGAGAAATGTCTAAATGAAAGCACGTTTCCTTAAAAAAAACAAAACAAAAAAATCACACATTTAAAAAAAAGAGATACAATATAAACTATTTTTGTTATAACGTTCTCTTTATTTAATAACAATCCTGTCTTGTTGAATAAAATATTGTAACAATGCTATTTTTACCCTGATATTTTCTTTGCACTATATTACAGTAGTTCCGCTTCGTTCCTTGTCATTTTATGTTGATTTGGGCTGGAATCTAGCTTACTCCTGTAAAAAGTTGGTCATGTGCAGTAGCGGGCATAAAATAAGGTTTAGGGAGACTTGGGGAACTTGAGGTTCTTCGCATTCGTTTTCCACGTCCGTCGCGATTTTTTTTTTAAAGGGAATATGAAAACATTGTGGAGGGGAGCTTATCAATGGGAAAAGGTGTACTATCGGAATCATCAACATCTAATACAGTCTTGTTGGAAGTCACGTGCATTATGAATAGAAATGTGCATATGGGATTACGTAGACATGTGGCATTAGATTTTGCCTGAACACTATCTGTTTCTTGCCATATTTCGAGTGAGGTTTTTTTTTTGCAGGGGACTTTGAAATTGTGACATTTTTCACACTAACGTAAAGAGAATTTAAAAAAAAGGGGCTAATTTACTTTCCACCTTTCTCCGACCGGTCGAGTGGATACGTCGACGGACTGTCGATCTTAAGGTCCGCGGTTCCCGCCGCGGCACTAATGTCCTTTGGCAAGACATTGATCTACATTTGCCACACTCAACCCAGGTGATGTAAATGGGTACCTGGCAGGAATTAATTCCTTGAAATGCTAGAGCGCCGCAGTGGCTGCCTTGCTAAAGCCAGGGTAATAATCGGGGCAGCGCCAGGAGCGTCACAATGTGACGGACATGTGCGCTATATAAGAAGCCACCATTATTATTATTATTATTATTCTCTTCAATTATTAATCCACTTCTTCTGGTAGAAGGGTGCTCACAAGGTTAATCTGTTCAGCCCTAAGTAGAGCATCCCTAAGTATTGCACGTTGCTGCGATTTATCAACCCTTCTGCGCCATGTTCTCAGCATGTCGAGGGTACCACTCCAAGTGACGCCATCGTTTTTTTCGGATGAAGCGTACTGTATCTGGTACACTGACGTCCAGTTCCGAAGCAAGGCTGTCGATTTCTTGATCCTTACTCATACTGGCTACTTTCAAGATCTTGTCAAATTCATCACTTACTCCACTGCAACTAAGAAATAAATTAAAATAGAAACAATTGAAATCACTGATTCAGAATAATCAAGGAGTCATCTAAAAATCCTTATTTATTGACTACAACCATGTATTGATAGATTTGTGGATCTTTTTCAAGCTTCAATATAAAAAAAATACCTTTACCTAAACTGATCTGCAGCATTTTTTTATATAAATAATACTTCAGAAATTACACTTTCTATATGTGAGCAGAAAGAGCAAAAATCACAGAAAGTTTTGAGCCCTTTCCTAATGTGTGCGTTCGTGAATAAGAACAGTCTAGTTGTAAATTATCGTTTAAGTCTCTAAAATGGGAACTATGATTAAAATATATATTACAAGTTGGCCAATTTGTACCGATTTTGATCATAACATTCTTATCGACATTGATTCATTTGATATACATTCTTATTTCGTTAACCATAGAATTGGAATAAGGAAATAATTGGTGGCAATTTGAGGAAGAAAAGATGATTTTTGTAGACGCTAAAATAACTCTTTACTGCTGTACAACCTGTATTCATCATCACTGACCTTGCCGATCCTTTGTCTGCCCTGGCATCCCGAGAAGAACCCGATGTGTCACCTTTTTTTTTTAAAGAAATGATTCGATTTGATTGTAATTGATTAAGTTTAATTTTATCAGGGTGGAGATACCAAAGTTCCTGCCCGGCAGAAATGTCAACATCTGACTATTATTTAACATACTAAGCAATGCAGATTCTGTACAACAAGCGCGGAGCCAGGATTCTATTTTAGGGAGGGGGCGGTATTGAGCACGCGAAGCGTGCGAATCCCTAGACGGGTGGGTGCAAGGAGGGGGAGTTTCCCTTTGACGTTTCATAAAATCATTCGAGAAAGAGGGCGATACTTTGTACCATTCTCGACTCTTAATCCTTGTCTAAATTCAGTTTCTTTTGACGTTTCTTTAAATTATTNTGAACCACTGTAACACAAATATTCCCATTGGATTGGATTGGATTGGGTAGGATTGCACTGGCGAGAATATAAATGAAACTGTCTACCTGGATTGATGAGCCCCTTCTCCCAGATATCCAGTTTCTTCACAACCTTAATGAGTGTGTCCGCTGTGTTCCTGTTCTCCTGCTTGGCTTGCCATTGGATGAGGATCTTCAGAGTGGTTTCCCGAGAGGACGAGAGCTCTGAAGAGTGACGGATATCAGAGACCTCTTGGACATCGAGACCAAGGATCTCGGCTAGTCTGTCCTGCAAACCAGGCATCACCTTCTCGCTGACTCGCCATAGCTGGACTTCAGAGATTGCTAACAAAACACATAACAAAGATGAATAAAAAATACCTTTTTATCAAGATTAGCACAGCCATTAAGAAATTACATTTTGCCCGAAAGTCCAAGGATCTCGCCGAGTTCGTACTGCAAACCAAGAGTCACCTTGTCGCTTATGCTACGGTCACAACGGTTTGTACGAACGATTATTTTGTATGAATCTCCCTGTTTTTCCATTGTCTTCCTGAATTTCCACTGTCTTAAAATCGTTCGTACGGGGTTCGTACGGCGTTCGTAGCAGTTCGTATTGGTATTTGTGAACGAGGCATTAGTTGCCATAATTAAACCTGAGATATTGCTGATAAAGAAGACAAGAGGAATTGTGATATGTTGAATATAAATATAAATGCGGAGACCTTCTCTACAGATTTACGATGTTTTTTAAATTTTTATCAAGGAGCTTGTTGAATTTGTCCTCCAAGCCAGGCATCATTTTCTCGCTGACCCGCCAATGAAAACGTTTATATATTAAACCGCTTTCTCTTCACGAACGCCTCCACCCCCCCAGCATCACCACCACCACCACCACCACCAGGTATATGATAATTAATAGGGTTGGATNCATTAAGTTGTGAAAGAAACTGTCTAGGGGAAATTAGGAAAGGTTGATCGTGTAGTCCTTAAGAATTAATAATGTAGGTCTGTACTCCGACAGGTCTGGGTGTCTTGGAAAGATCAAAATCTTGCTCAAAATCAAAGTCGCTGAATAGAGAAATGGGTTTGATCTTGGGTCTACTATAAGGTAGGAAAGCTTGGTCCAAACTCAGCTATTTTTATTTTCTTTTAATATGAGCATGATGAGGGTATTTGAAGACCAATACTCTTCATATGATAATGTGCTAAACTAACATAAATGAGAAAACACACAAAACATTTCTCATATTGACCAGAACTAATCAAGGATAAAAAAAATCCTTCTATAATATCAATTACCTGAGAAGTTAACGTTGAAAAGAATATTTCCCCTTTCTTCAGAACCTCAGTTAACGATATATTAACCAAGGCAAACTGTTTCTCTCGTGCAGAGAAGTCCAGCACTAAGTTATTACTATTATGGATGTGTTTCCTGAGTTCACTCAACAGAAATGTTGTCTTCTGTTTAAAAGGAACAAATAATTTCATTAAAATTGTAAAAGTAATGGTTATAATAATAATATTGATACTGATAATAATAATGATGATGGAGATAATGATGTTGATAATATTAATCATATACTAGTAGTTTACACAGGCAGGGAAGCCGTTCTTTATTATAGATTGAGGGTCTGCAATTACTACCCCGTGCAGCAATTGCTAGCTACCCATTTACACCTGTGTAGAGAGTGGCAGATGCGGATTAATGTCTTGCCAAATGACGTAAGCACCAGGCTAGGGTTTGAATCCTCAATCTGTAGGATTAAGAGTCATGTGAATGGACTGCTATACTACGACACCTCTAAAATCATACTTTTAACAATTACATTGCAAAGCTATCAATGTATTACACTGCAATACACTTCGATGGGGCTATGACCTGGTTTGTCTGATGCAGGGACATTAGGACTGGGGTCGGTGTCAGGGGCGTCGCCAAAGGGTGTGTGTGTAGGGGGGGGTGTGACACTCCCTACCTGTCAGGATATTGTCGGTAAAATTGCGCTGCCGTCGGGAAAAA
>BEXV01004420.1:9458-27473 GCA_003118195.1 Hemicentrotus pulcherrimus | reverse complement strand
AGAAAGCTCCAGGAGAGGTCCAAGACAACGCTTGCAGAAGGTATGGGAGCAGGTCAGGATCTTGGGGTCCTTGAAGAACCTCAAGCAGACAGAACACTCAAGGTTCTTATGGAAGGAGGTAGTAGCCATCGTTGACTACTCAAGCACACGACCTGTGAAAAAAAGACATATCGATGAAATGATTGGCGAACTCAATCAAAAGTGTCACATATTGTTATCAATACTTAGCTAGCTAGTATTTCACTGAAAATGTGAGACATAGTGCATTCCTTGATTAATAGGGCGTACCGGTTACAACATTATGAAATTACCCTTCCAGTACTTACGTAACGAAGTAGCTCCAACGGGGACTATACTTTCAGTAAGAGGCGTATGATGATGTTTCAGACAGCAATAACTCAAATTATAACCAGTTGTACGATTATGAACAAAACTGTTTGTTTGTTTTTTCCTTAGAGGGTGGAAATTCCCACCAACAATCACAATAGAATTTTTTATGTTTAACCTCGGTACGTGTGATCCTTTTGCTTTAATAGCCGAACCGTTCACCCACGCACCTGTCAGCGATCCCTGGCATTATTACCGGTTAACCCATTGGTTACAGGAACTAACTGGCCCCTGTGTTAAAACCTACTAGATGAGAGCATTCAGTAGCCAAGGGTTTAAATGAGTATGAATTATTCCCTAGGACGTGGGAATACCCAGATTTCCCACTAATATTTACTGGATAACACGGTACTGGTACTGTTTGATCGTTACGGTGATATGCATTTGTATCAGTTTTTTTCTTCACTTATGTGTTTAGATATGTATTATATCAGTAATGAGGCTTTCACATGTACAATCCGGGGCCCGTACGGCGAGTAAAAACAGACATTTTGGGAATTTCCGGCCGATGTCCGGCCGGTTGCCGTAAAGTTCCTACAGGCGCCGGGTCAGTTTTTGAAGCCGTACGGGCACCGTGGTGCTGAGTTGGCTGCTCCCAATTCTCCCGGCGTTTTTATCTGACCGTTAGGCCGTATAAAGCCCGAAAAGTAGGGCACCTTACGGGTCCCGTGCGGGCTCCGGACGGTGCCCGGACGGGGCCCTCACGATTTTGGGGATCATGAAAAAATCTTCACGGGCGCCTTGCGGTGCTCAAGGGTTCCGTACGTGTACCCTACGGCGCCCTTACGGGCCCATCAAGAGCCCCGGGTGATATGCACAACAATAGGCGTCTGCCGTCCGGGGGCCATTTAAAATAAATATTGCCCGTGCGGGTCCCTCACGGCGGCATCTCGAAATGTACAACGCAGTTTTAAATACAGGACATGCGGATACCAGAGGACACATACACAGTGAGTCAGAAAAAATGTCCCACTTTTTAAAATTTATATTGTTTGAAGTATGAACATTTAATCATGAGTTTCATATTATGGTTATGTCTTGATAAAGTTATCCTCCCAGTACATTTAGGTACCATTTTCTTTTGAATCTCTGCATGCATGACTGAACATCAGACAATCTTTACAAGACTGCCAGATCTCACTTGCGCCAAGTTGCTAGGTAAGGAATAAAATAATGTTTTGAACAAAGACAGCCAATTTGTTTCAATTATCCAATTAGCCAGACAGACAAAAAAAAAACATAAACACACGCACACGCATGTGTGTGTGCATGCGTGTGCGTGCGTGTGTGTGGGTGTGTGTGCGTGTGCGCATGTCTGACTGCCTTCGTTCAATGCACTGTTCTATTTCTCACCCAGTAACTTGGCGCAAGCGAGATCTGACAGTCTTGTAAAGATTGTCTGATATTCAATTTCAATTCAATTTAGAATTTAGTGTCCATTTTTGGATATATTTGATTCAGTGATGCAGGCAGAGATTCAAATGAAAATGGTACCTAAATGTACCGGGAAAATAATTCTATCAAGATATATCATGAAACCCATGATTAAATATTCATACTTCAAACAATACAACTTTTAAAAAGTGGGACATTTTCTGACTCGCTCTGTAGTTCAGTGCACCGCACAGCACCCGGCCGGACGCCTTGAGGACCCCGGCCGGACCCCGGCCGGACCCCGGCAGGGCACCTTCCGGGTGCCACGGTACACCTGCTCACCGGACGGAGCCCGTAAGGTTACCGGCCGGCACTCGGCCGGCACCCTGACGGCACCCTTACGGGCGCCTTGCATTTCACTCGACCAATTTTCTCCGGTCACCTCCCGGGCGCCGCAGAATATGTGACCACACATGCCGTAGAAATGAAAATCGGACGGTTCCCGTACGCTCTCTAAATCCACGGCAAGCCGCCGAGTAGGGAAAATCGTACGGGGCCCGGTTTATATGTGACCTAGGCATAACTTATGCCATACTCGAGTTATGCGTACCTAATACGTTATTCAATGTGGGGTACGAACATTCTTTGTAGTATCTCTTTGGTACATTGAAACTCAACTTGGTGAAATCATGGACCTAATAGAAAATACAAGTACATCCTAAGCAACGTCATAATGCTGTATTACGCGTATCTTGCCATTCTGGCTCACCTCTACTATCCTTTCCTCCATCTCTTTTTCTTCCATTCTGATCTCTCACATTCGGATATTAATTCATCTTGTACACCGTTCCTTTTCTCCTTCATAACCACCTATGCCTCTTTCCTGTGTCTACCTTTACCTCAACCCCATTCAATTCAGAGGTTTTAAACTAACGTCCTAACGTAATGAACTGATCGCTACTAATATTCAACCACTTCATCCTTTCTTTCCTAATGAATTCTTTAAAATAACAAGCCGAATAACAATACAGAAAATAACTTCTAACAATTGACTGACATTGTTAATTGCATAACACAACGCCACTAGGCTATCGTCGATCCAACAGTAAAAGTATTAAGAGAGGACCAGTAACTACGCCCTCTCACATTGCCTGGCGGAAATCATCGAATGANCCTACGAGATGAGAGCATTCAGTAGCCAAGGGTTTAAATGAGTATGAATTATTCATTAGGACGTGGGAATTCCCAGATTTCCCACCAATATTTACTGGATAACACTGGTACTATCTGGTATTGGTACTGTTTGATGGTTACGGTTATATGTATTTGTATCAGTTTTTTTCTTCAATTATGCGTTTAGATATGTATTGTATCAGTTACTTATGCCATACTGAGTTATGCGTACCTAATATTATGTATTTGGTATTGTTCGAAATTTTGTACTTTGACTTTGAATTTGTATATTTTTTGAACGCAGAAAAAAAATCAATCAAACAATCAAACAAATAATACGTAATTCAATGTGGGATATGTACATTCTTTGTATTATCTCTTTGGTACATTGAAACTCAACTTGGTGAAATACAAGTACATCCTAAGGAACGTCATAATGCTGTTTTACATGTATCTTGCCATTCTAGCTCACCTCTCCTATCCTTTCCCCCATCTCTTTTTCTTCCATTCTGATCTCTCACATCCTGATATTCCTCTTGTACACCGATTCTTTTTCTCCTTCATAACTACCTCTCCCTCTTTCCTGTGTCTACCTTTACATCGACCCCATTCAATTCTTGCTTGGATAAAATATAGTAAATTTCGCCCCCCCTCCCCTCTTCCTAGACATGCAGGCTCCTCCGCCGCTGCATTATGAATTCGCCTTTCCAATATGTTTGGCAATTTTCTTGTTTGACCTGAAAAGGCGTAGGATCTGAATAAACAAACAAATGAATATATAAAATAAATAATTCAAGATTATAATATATCAAAAATCAAATACATTAAATGCTCTCTTGTCGTTTTTAATGCTATTCAGGGCAAACTATCACCAATGCGCGAAGTTTGATATTTGAAATGTGAAAATGTTTTTGAATAAAACCGATGGAGAACATGCTGCGTATATAATTATACACCACGGTCGACGGATAATGAAATGGAGGGATCCCCACCCCTACCCTTTAGCATATATCAATTTTTTTAGGACATAATGCCGATAAAATCAGAATTAATATAGGACCTCGATGTTACACATTTGCCGATTACAATAATTGCTAATAGAACATTTTAGTTGGATTGGAAGAACACACAGCTGGACTGGGTGTGCAAGTCGTAATACATATCTCATCATTAACACCCTGATTCAAAAGGAACATTGGAGTAAACCGATTGATTACTCTTTGGAAGAGAAGAGTAAATCATAAACACCATCATCATAAGCAATACATTACGCATCGTGAATTATATTAATAATGCTGTCTCGCTATTCATTCTTCTTCTTTTTGCTTGCTTCGCGTGTTATTATCATGATGCTTGGTGCTGATGAGGAATATCAAATGCTAATGCATTAATCGTGGAGGTGCATGATAATGGCAGTTTTTTTGTTGCCGCTAATCTACATTTGCCCTTTTTTATGGAACCCCTTATAAAGAACCTGTGCAGGATAAAATATTGGTGCCCCCCCCCCCATAATCTGAAATATAATCATTTGGAGGAAGAAAAACAAAATGATATCCAGCCCCAACGGACAAATATTTGATTGAACTTCTCATTGAATTACAATCATTTTGATTTGAACAAGAGATTCACCAAACCTATTTGAAACTTGCCGCAAGGCTTTGTGAAACTTTGATGCCCTCCGAAAAATTGGTGGTCTGCCATCTTCATAGTTTCATGATGATTTCTGAAAAACGTCATTATTTACTTCGTAACATCTGAGAGTAAAGGTAACTAGCTGCGTTTAGAGTTAGGTTTTGGGGTGAGACAAACTTTTATAAATAACCTTTTCAAATTAATGTTTATTTTCATCTAGATATTTTACAAAATACTAAAGTTACTCATCTGACCGACTGAGCTGGAATAGTTTAGTGATCTGACCTGCAGTTGAAAAATGTCATCAGAAGTATTTCTAAAAAATGTACAGAACTATTGCGTAATATCTTTTTCTTTAATTAATATATTTTCAATACGAGGCCGTGTAAATGAATTTGCTTCATTCACATTTCCAAAGTTATTCACTATGATCTCTGATTTTTCTCATCTTTGTTTGATAAAGAGTTTATTGTTAGTAAACATCCCTTTTGCAGTGGCTATATAATCTCGTTATGTCTACAATATTAATATTTGTTTAACAATATAAAATATTAGTATCGATAATTGTGGAAGAAAAGTCACTTTTCTTATGTCAGTACTTAATGGTAAATAGGATCAGTATAAGAAAGCATAAAGATAAAAAAAGAGTATCTCCATGACATAATTATGGTACTCTGAATTTATTTTTTGTTCAATTACCTGCAAAAACGACTGATTAGTATATTGGTTTCCTTGATCCTTTGTTTATTATCTAATTGATTATCGTTTAATGGAAATGATGATTTTCTCTTAAGTCGTAAAAGACCATTCGGTGACAAATTTGGGGTTCCTTGTCGAGGAAATGTATTCTTTTTAACCTTATTCTTTTTAACAAACAGAATAAAAAGTGAAAAACTGTTCCAAGCTTTTTGCTTATAGGCTCTCAAAATTGAAAGTTAATAAATAATGATAGTGATGATGATAATGATGGTAATAGTGATATAAATAGTAGTAATAAAAATAACCTCTGGATTGATGAAGTAACAGCCATAAACAATGTCGATTGATATTATCAAATGAATTTGATAGTCAGGTTTGGGGCTTACAATGACAAGAAGCCTATGTGTGTTATACGGTAAGTAATTCTGCCGATATTGTGTTTTTGGTTTGCTTGAAAATTGTGGTATCGCAAACGTTTCAAGTTTGAAATCACAGACACACTGACTATAAACAATTATTACACAACGTATGGCATAAACAAACTAAAGGGGCAAGAAGTACTGAATAATAACATTGATTTCATGTAAACCGAATATTAGAAACCGCGAGATTACGTAATTCAAGAGTCTTTCTTCCTCGCGCAAAACATTTAGAAAAAGGATGATTTCAGGCAGCCAATTGCCTGAATACCTTCATTTGTGGGCAAAGAGGTTCCTGCTTATTCTTCTAATAGAATAATAAAAACTTCGGGATTTATGAAGTAACAGCCATTTAAGCCCATCTGTACTAGTTTACAGGACGAACTAGACCACCCTGCAAGGTCACTGACAGGTGGTTATCTCATCAAATCAGCTCTCACTTAACATAAGAAAAGAGGATCATGGGGGACTAATGGTCACCGATTAGGCATTGTTTGCTATAGAGGGCGCAAGTAGCTATAATTAGTACAGTGGGGCTTAAACGGTATTTTTTAATTTTTTTTAGATAGTCAGAATTGGGGTTTGCAAATGCTATAGGCCCTTGTGGGTTAATGAGCAAGCAGTTCTGCCGATAGTACGTTCTTTGTTTGCCTGTAGATATTATAGCTGGGAAAATAGCTTTGGGTATTGTGTTGATGGCAAACGTTTCAAGGCTGAAATCATACATACATTTACTTTACTATATGAGTGTATGACATATTCTATATCAATATGAACGAAAATGTGTCGAACTCTACACATGCCCTACTTATGTTGGAGAGGCGCCATTAAATATACATTCGACCACTGCATATAATTGAAATATGCTGCAAACTCCTGGATAAGTATTTCTGTTAATAATTTCAAACAACATACTGGGAATATGTGGTCGACATAAAGTTTAAATCAAGTTCATTTAATGAGGACAAGTTTTATGTAATAGTTGGTTAACTTTTATTCAAGGCACAATAGGGTCTACCCGGTCACTACTAAGAAAAATAGTCGACAAGGTTGTACAATAATAACAGTTAGATGTTTGCTGTAAAAACGCATCTCCTTGGTAATTCATATTGCTTGTCAAAATATCGAAAAATATTTTGGGGTGATCAGATCTGCGTCCTTGATGTAGTTTATATCAAAGAAGAAAGGTAAATAAGGACAAAAGAGGTGAAAGAAAGAAGACATATAAGAAAGAGGCAGAAGAGAGAGAGAGAGAGAGGAAGAGGATGTATGTGTTTGTGTCCGATTCACTTTAGAATACAATTACAGTACAGCGTTTTTCAACCGGGGTGCCGCAAGACATCTATTGGGGTGCCATGAAAGGAATTAGGTAATATATAAAAAGAAATGATGGAATAATGTTGAGTTAGTGAAAACAGAAGTTTGGAAATCGCGAGAGCATGTAATTTCAGGAGAAAAAGGGTGCAGTCATGACCACTAAATCAACTAGGCGTTGTTGCGTGCGCCTGTAATCCAGCTAACAGTGGAAGTAAAAATAAAACTGATTCAGCCGAGGACGCAGGTTCGAAACTCGTCTTTCGAGTCACGTCTTTCTGATGGTGACGTTAAAGGTCGGTCCTGATTGATACATGTCTGTAAAAACCCAATTACACACACTCACACCCCCAGCAAAAAAACTAGTTGTAAAACACTGATCTAGAAGACTAAAGACTGATGCTCCCCCATGACTATGCCTACGCTACGCCACTCCTCTTTCATAACATTTTATTCTATTTCATCGTCCTCTCTCCTCTCTCTCTGGAAAACTTTCTCTCGCTGGTAATTGTTTGTTAGGATCCATACAGGACTATATGCGCTCAGAAACATGGTATTAAAGGGCAATCCAATCTTTGGAATCAGTTTATTTACATGAAAGCAAAACAAATCAGAGAAACAGATTGACGAAATTTGAAATAAACCGGACCAACAATAAGAATTGGCTATTTGGTCAGTGGATCCTGACGTACTCACGGACAACTCCATCATTTGTCGTGTACACAAATATAATAGATTTTTTTTTTTCTTCTCAGAACCTGAAAGTCACTTCTTCCTTGGGGCACTAATCATAATATATTATGTATTGCAAGATATCATATGTCCTGTACAGAGACAAGACACTCTCAAGTCCTACATGTTAAAGGAAAAAAACACATTTAGAGAGTTTGTTTGTTGGAACAAATCGGAAGTTATTCGGCTAAATCACAGTGACATTACCGATTACGCCAATTTAAAGTTCCCTCACTATACTTTCTTCAATGTGGTTCTCTGAAATGTCTGCTTTCTATTAGCTTAGTTTGCTTTTAAAACTTGCATTGTTATCATCAATATCATTATCATTAATATTTTCATTATTATACGTTGAAATCATTACCATTATCATCATCATTATTATATTAATATTCTTTTGTCAATGGCGAAGAAAAAGCAATCAGATTGAGTTTAAAGGGACTCAGTAATTTTGATGAATACTTGGAAACGAGTCTGTCGTTAGATGCAAAGAATGATTAAGACAGTTTGACGTCGTGAGCTGGAGTAAGGGCAGTCTTTACTCATACTTTGTCATGGCAAAAATGGTCCTTTAGTTTTTATTTATTTTAGTATATATTTCTTCATTATTGCTGAATTTCACGCTCGCTGTTATAACCGCTGACATATTATACGAATATCATCAACATAAGCTTCCATAATTATACCCCCTGCATGGATTATCTTTATCAATACTTTTGATGACTCGGTCTTTCACTTCTTTTGGAGAAAAAAGAATTCCCACAAATGACACAGGACAAAGAACAACTTTCTTGAAATATTAGTTACGTAATTCATACTTGAAGTTTATTCATTCTATCCCCTCTAAAAAATTATAATTGAATTGAGCATGAAATTCGTAACATAATTGGAATGGAAGATGATAACTGACATTACTTCATAATAATAATAATGAGGCTTTTATATCGCATAAGAATTCATAACAAAACGACAATATTGATCCCGTGCATTTCATGCATATGAGACGAATAATAGTTCAAATGTTTTGTTTATTTCAACCAACACTATAAGTCAAATAACATCAAAATACATAGAGCAAATCAATGTAACATTACCATTATTAACCCTTAAATAGGTTATTTGAATTTGAATTGATCATGAAATTCACAGCATAATAATTATTATGTGTGTTATTTTTACATCATTGTGCTAGACTTAACATTTTCTGTTCCCCTTTATACAGGGTGAGTCCGTGCTACATTTACCGGTATAGCGTAACGATGTAAGACAAGATCTATAGTTCTAAACTAAATCATCGCTACCTTTTTTACTGTGCTGTTCACTATGTTTATCTTTTTTCTGACACAGTTCAAGCATTCATATCAGTATTTGTAACTATGGAAATAATCATGTTTATTCATGTACATCCAGCCTAGTACCTCCGTTACCCACATGATCGTGTTATCACTGATCACATGACAGTGACGGGAGGTATGGAAAGCCATTGCTGTACTAACCCAGTTCACTTTTTCCCACGATGATTCAAGAAGAGTAATCATTCTGTGTTACTCAAAGTTTTTTTTTTGATGAATTTTGTATCGTGTAACTTTCAATTCATCAAAAACTAATTTGTACAATGTACATGTAATTTCTTTATCATGCAGTCAGATATGACAATAGACTAAGGCTACTTGGTCAATCTTGAATATAATATAATTTTTGGTGAGTTTAAAGCAATTTTTGCAAGGGATACTCTACTATATGTTAGTCGAATGTCGAAAAAGGTGCTGTGCGGTGCGATGTGGTGCGTTCAACGCAGCCTTTCGATGTAATCCAAAGGTAACGCAAGTTTGGGGAAACTTGAAAATTTGGATGAATAGTAAGTCTTTAAATTTGTTATATATTTGGATGCCCCTGTGGATGTATTATAAGCACTAGAAAATTACCCGGTGAACCCAGTAAATTTCATTTTTTTTTTCAAATAGCGCCTATAAGGCCATTCCATGGTAGCTGCAACCATGAAAATCTCAGAATATGCAGGTCTGATATATAATTTCCAAACGGGAATGACCACTTGGTTGATTGTAGTCAAGAAACATTGTTTTAAAGCTAAAGTAATATCAGTCTTGAGAGGGAGCTATACAAACATAAAGTGTTTATTATTTACAATTTCATTACTTTTAGACTCGATTTCAACCTCGACAATGATCATTGAATATTGTAAAATCGCACATGCTTCCAATATGTTCATTTGAACCAAATTCATGACCCGATACCAAAACTTTCTATTACCTTTAAGGTGCAAAATGTTAAACAATTGTTCTACATTTCTAATCCCTATTTTTGTTTTCCTAGTCAATTTTGGTGAATGTATTGTATTCTTTATATAATTTTGAACAATGCAACTATGAATATTTTATAGGCATCAGCCTTTGGACTGATATAAAGGGCATTTTCTTCCAATACACCTAGCCAAATGAATGAATTATAAATGTATATGAAGCCAAGAGAGGTATACAAAGAAAGGCCAATTTAAAATGTTTACACAATTCACAATGTTTACGCTTATATCCAGTAAACAACAATGGGTATATAAAAAATTAAAAAAATGTCCTTGAAAGGAAGAACAAGAAAATGAATTAAAAACAAATTATGCCTTCCCCGCCATTACAAATACATGAAATAAGTTCACAAACTTGGACAAATTGTCTATGTATAGTACATTACATATTTTTAAACAAACATTTTATTTTCAGATACATTGTAATATTTTGAGAACAATGATTTGCTTACGTTGTCACTAACATGAACACTAAGAGAATCTTAACAGTATTACAAATAGCATGAGAAGAAGGCAGCTGCTCATCCCCCGTAATAGCGGTAATGACTGTGTGTTATATTTGAAGGTATACTTGCAGTCGATTAGGTGTGCTACCCCTCCCCTCGTCTTTGATTTTGATTATCTACCTACACATGTAAATCTCCATTTGCAATAATGAGAGCAAGTGAACGCATTGATACTTCATAAGAGTAAACGTTACATAGTCTACTGTCGATATCATAATGAATTTGGTCAAAAATTATGATAGCATTATAATAAAACGGAGTCTAGACATACTATTTGATTTAAACTACACTTCGACACAGGCTTGCGAGGCAGGGGCACTGAAAGGACTCCAACCGGGAGTTTTAAAGTTTCGACATTCGATAAACCGTCAACTCATAATTATTCGGGCAAAGAAGTTCCCGAATATCCTAATTATTGGGCAGCGAGGTGCACCAAATATCTTCCTATTCAGACAACGAGGTACCTGAATATACATTTTCATCTGGTGTATGACAACCTAAACCAGGCAAGAGTAGATAGTATTTATATGTGGGGCATTTTTTCCACTTGACAGAATAATAATCTTAAAGGGAAAGTCCACGCTGAACTTAAGTTGTTTTTAATAAAAGCAGAACAGTGAGAGAAACATATCAGTGAAGGTTTGACGAAAATCCGACAAAGGATACAAAAGTTATGAATTTTTAAAGTTTTAATTTTGTGACGTCACATGAGAGCTGCTCTCCTATACGTTGTGTACTGTAAATTCCATAAATTGCCATTTTCTCAGAAAAATAATTATTATTTTACCTGTGCATTCGATATATTATCAGACACATGCTTTTATACACGCCTCTATGAAATAGATCCATTCCTTCATCAAGAACCATGAAAAGGGGGCAATTTATGGAAATTACAGTACACAACATATGGAAGAGCAGCTCGATCGCAAGTGACGTCACAAAATTAAAACTTTAAAAATTCATAACTTTTGTATCCTTTGTCGGATTCTCGTCAAACCTTCACTGATATGTTTCTCTCAATGTTCTGCTTTTATTAAAAACAACTTAAGTTCAGGGTGGACTTTCCCTTTAAATGTTTGGGTTTTGTTAGTATGTTAAACTCCTCGTTTCATCTGAAAAAACTGCAACTTACTCCCATCTTTCATGAAAAATGTAAAGCCTATCACAGGTGTAGAA
Source organism: Hemicentrotus pulcherrimus (assembly GCA_003118195.1). Classification (NCBI taxonomy): domain Eukaryota; kingdom Metazoa; phylum Echinodermata; class Echinoidea; order Camarodonta; family Strongylocentrotidae; genus Hemicentrotus; species Hemicentrotus pulcherrimus. The sequence goes on along the minus strand of BEXV01004420.1, from coordinate 15,741 downwards.
AGCAATTTCTCCCGTCTTGAACGCTTGCAAGTAGCTTTCAAGAGCAGATGATTCACTTATCTTGAAATCAGTGAGAATGTCTTTGATGTATTTGAGCTCTTTTGTGTACTGAACGATGCTCAGCAAGTCCTGAAGGATATTAACCCATGCAATGATAACTGAATCATCCTGATACACAGCAGGGAAAGCGTATTCACAACCCTTGCTGATGGTGTGATAGATAGGACCAGATAGGCCTTCATCGTTGATCACTCGTACAGCGAAATCGCCATCCTTAAGGAAAATCGCTTGACTGGATGTCGTCGCAAACATCTGCCATGGTTCAAACCCGTAACACGTTATCTCTCTCATTGCCTTCCCGCCTTCTGGCTTAAATACCTGTATTTTCTTGCATACTTTGTAACCTATGAAGATTAGCCCATCTTTGCCTACAGTGAGACCGCCATCCCCACTATACTCATCATTCATTGTCTCAAACATTACATCAAGCTTTTCACAACGATCTGTGTACAGGGAAATTCTGTTATTGAAGTCGCGTACGACGTATCCACCTTGGGGCATGTAGTCTAATGCCCCAAAGACAACATTTTTCAGAACGGTACCTTTCATGACGCCCTCAGAAGAATATATGAATACTCCTTTAGTTAATGTTACAACAGCCATCTCATTGTTTGGTGATATTGCCATTCCCGTCACAATACCTTCAGCAGGCAGCGGATCTTCCGTGCGCAGAACCCATTTGGACTTCTTTTGTCTAATTAGCTGGCCTAAATAGAGTCCATCCGATCCCTGGCTCCTGAAGCAAACTCTTTCACCTTCCTCAGCGGTTCTTCTGGGCAGCTCCTCATCGGGCCCGATCGGGCTTAGGAGCTCTTCAAGCTGTTCGCACGTTGCTCTGTGTGCGGTCAGAGCCTCTGTCTGGAGAGGAATGTGAAGACCATTCTTAACCAAGTCCCGAACCTTCTTAATCTGGTCTTAATCTTAATCTGCTTACGACTCGACTCTTCCATGTTTTTCAATAAAGTCTTTTGTTTACCTAGCTTGTGCCCAACCTCATTTTCCAGCACTGTCTTTCTTTTCTTCAACGTCTGAACTGATTCCTCAAAAGTGTCATCTATTTCATTCTTGCGTTGTTCGTGTACGTTATGCACCCTTTTACGTTGGCCTACGACAACTGTTATGTACTTGTCAATGTCGCGTATCTTTGCATCCGCTTTCTGTTCATTGATGTTATTGTTTTGCGCAGTTTCATGTTTTTCTGCTTCCATGATATTGTGGGCATACATTGTATGCTCTAATGTGCCACATTTGAAGCAGACGTACTTGTTACAGTCGAGACAAAAACATTCTTCATCGTACTTCGGATGTTTTTGACATTTGTTCCATTTTTTTTGCAACGGTTTGTCTTCTTGATTGTAGTTGGATTGGCCCTGGGTCTCTAAATCTTCAACAAGCGATCTGACTGCTATGTTTGATTGCAGTCTACCCACGTCTCCACCGGGAACGGAAGTCTCCTCCCTGCACATCGGACACGACAGCTTTAGACGAGACTCCATGAGAGTCTCAAGACAGCCCTTGCAGAAAGTATGAGAGCAGGTCAGGATCTTGGGGTCACTGAAGAATCTCAGACATACAGGACACTCCAGGTTCTTATGGAAAGCCTGCTTCGAGGAAGTAGCCATCGTTGACAAAGCTAGCACACGATATGTGGAGAAAAACAAACATCTGTGTATTAATTGACCAACTCAATGAAAAGTGTCTAGTACTTTTGTATATACTTTGCTGGCTAGTATTGCACTGAAAATGTGAAACATTATGCCTTCCATGATTAATAGAGCCTACCCGGTACAACATTTTGAAATTGCTTTAAACGTCTACTTTAGAACTTACGTTACGAAGGAGCTCTAATGATGACAATGCTTTCAATAAGGGGCGTATGACGATGTTTCAGTCGGCAATAACTCAAATTATTACCAGTTGTACGAGTATGACGAAAACTTGTTTGTTTTTTCATGAGAGCGTGGGAATGCCCACTAACGTTCACAATAGAAAATACTAGCGACTTTGAGATTCGCACGAAGACAATAGGTCTATGCTACGATCGACGTCATTTTAATCCACTGCCTTGAATTGGCGTCACATGTATCAGTCCACGCAAATCTAAAAGTCCCTAATATGTTCAACCCTGGCTCGTGTGATTCTTTTGCCAAATCTAACCGTTTACTCACGCACCTGTCAGCGATCCCTCTCATGAACTTATTTAACCTGTTGTGTTCAGGAACTATATGGTCCCTGTATTAAAATCTACCCGATGAGAGAATTCAGTAGCCAAGGGGTTAAATGAGTATGATTTGTTTCCCTTTGGAATGGAAATTCCCACTCATATTTCTTGGATACATATACTATCTGGTACTGATACAGTTTGGTTACGGTATATTTATTATGTATTTGTATAATTCACTTATGCCATACTCGAATTATGCGTACCTAATATCTGTTATTCAATGTGGGACGTGTACATCGAAACTCAGTACATTGTTAGGAACATCAAATTGCTGTGTCAGGCATATTTTGCCACCCCCATCCCACTTCCCTTTTCCTTCCATCCATCTCTTTTTCTTCCATTCTGATCTCTTACATCCTAATCTTCCGTTTGTACACCTTACTTTTTTTCTCCTCTCTATCACCTCTCCCTCCCTCCGGTTTCTACCTTTAACTCAACTCCGTTCAATTCTTGCTTGGATCAATTCAATTATACCCCCCCCCCTCCAATTCAAACATACAGGCTCACCTGCGGCTGTATTATACATTCTCCTTTACAATTTTTTTTTTAATTTCCTTGTTAGACCTGACAACGCGTAGGATCTGAATAAACAAACAAATAAATAAATAAATAACTCAAGGTTATAACGGAACATTTATCCAATACATTAAGCACTCTCTTGTCGTTTATAAAGCTATTCAGGGCAAACTATTAAATGTTCTCACATTTGAAATAAAACACATGGACAAGACGTTGTGTATTATCAGGGAACTCTCATATCCCTGGTATTATACAACAAGTTCGATGGATGATGAAATAGACCTTAAAGTTATACGTTTGCCGATTAAAATTATAAATTGCCAATAGAACACTTGAATGGGATTGCAAGAACATACAGCTGGACTGGGTGTACAAGTCGTAATACAGATCTTATCATTAACACCCTGATTCAAAGTGATATAAAGTACGTAGTTCTGCCGATATTGTGTTTTTGGTTTGCCTGGTAAATTGTGGTATCGCAAACGTTTCAAGTTTGAAATCACAGACACTGAATATAAACATTTATTTCACAACGTATGACATAAACAAATGGAGATAGCAATGAAAGATAGAAGACATATGGGAAATGAGACGGAAAGAAAGTATCTATTTCTGTCTTTTTCACTTTAAAATGCAACTTTTCCCACTCTAAAGAGGGCAAGAGTAATAATTAGGTTGATTTCATGAGAACCAAATATTAGAAACGGCGAGAATATGTAATTCAAGAGTCTTTCTTCCTCGCGCGAAACATTTAGAAACAGGATGATTTCAGGCAGCCAAGTGCCTGAATACCTCCATTTGTAGGCACTATAGGTTCCTGCTTATTCTTCTAATTGACCCAAATGTATTGTATATCTTTTCTATTGTAATTACATTTGGGCAGTGAGGTGGCCGAATATCCTCCTATTCGTGTATCGAGGTGACTGAATATATGAGGTTTTGAATGTATTTCTCAGCGAAATGCCCGCACACATTATTGTATGTCTTAGCCAGTGTATTGATTATCATTGTTTGTTACCCTATTAAAAATGTCATTTTTTGCTCGCTCGCAATAAGCACGTACGTGTCCCCAAGGCAAATGACGAGTGCCAGAGTGATGCAAAGTGAATCTTCTGTGATGAATTTGGCATTGAGGTGGCGTGAAGTTTCTTATAACTAGTCTTACAAAAAAAAATATAAAAACCAGGTTGAAAAACACTATTCTCATTTCCTCTTCCTCTCCCTGTTAACTCTTTGTTATAGGATCCAGACAGTATTATGTGCTTAAAAAAACATGGTATTTAAGGGAAATTCAATCTTTGTAATCAGTTCAGTTCAGATTCAGATTGGCGAAATTTGAAATGAAATGGACCAATTATGAGACAGTTGTGAATGTTTGAGATTTGAGATCACTATAAATAACTCACCAATAAAATTGTAAAATGTAATTTATTAATTTTTACAACAAGTATTATCTCTGTCGAAATTGTACTTTTTACCTTATTTTCGAAATGTCTGATATATATATATATATATATATATCTCGCTTTCTCTCTCTTTCTCTCTCCCTTTCTCTCCTTCTCTGTCTGTCTCTATCTCACACTTCTCCTAGATTTCCCGTGCTGTCTGCACTATTATCCTCCTTACCTCTCTTCTATATTTCCCTCCAGCCCTATGATGATTGTGGAATGGAATGTTAGGCAAATTTTATGAATTGTATTGATTTATATATATATATATATATATATATATATATATATATATCTGTGCACTGATTGATTTATTTAGAAAATTCATTAATATGTCTTAATACGTTGTATGTTTGTATAAATATTTATGTTTTTACAATGTACAAAGTTCTGCAATTCAGCCATCTGGCTGCAAAAGAATTTTTAATAAAACCATTACCGTTACCATTACCATTATGAAGCTATGCGAATCTCAAATTGGCCATTTATTAGGTGGGTTGTGACGTATTCAGTGACACCCATTCCGTTTGTCGTGTACACAAGTATCATTAATTTCTGGGTTTATTTTCCCCCAAACATGAAAGTACCTTCTCTCTTATACTCCTCAAAATATATTATGGATCGTATAATAAATTACTGTTGAGATTTGTTTATTACAAATGTAACGATGTTTTGTATACATTTTACTTTGTATTCGTTATTATGTATTTTATTATGTTGGAAATGAAAAAATAAAAATGAAATGAAATGAAATAGCATATGTCCTCTAGAAAGAAAAAAGCGTCCTGAGTCCTACATTTTGAAAAAAAAAATCACATAAATATGTTAAATAGTTTTTTTTTTGAAATAAAAATATGAAGTCCTCACAAGCAGTGACATTACCGATTTAGCCAATTTGAAGTTATCTCACTATACAACTTTCAACAATTCATAACTTATTGTCCGATTTTGTCAAAGTTTCAAAAGTGTGCTTCTCTGAATGTTCTGCTTTCTATTAGATTAGTTTGTTATTAAATTAAGCGACTCCCTGGAAAATCAATGACGGATAGTTTGAAGGATAGTCTTTACTTTTTGTATTTATTGAATTTATTTCTAAAGACTACAATTCCTTTTCGTACATAGCATATAAGCAAAGCAATTTCCATAATCCTAGTTTATACAAACTGAAACATGATTATTACAAAGTTTTTTTAATCATTTGATAAACGAACATCAATAACACATTATTCATTGTTCCACATTGTGCAGGACTAAAACATATCACAATTACACAATAGGAAACTATTACCGCACGACACAGTTATTTCATCCCAAAAACTGAAACAAGCATTGCTTTTTTCCACAATAAAACTTTCACATTTCTTAACATATTATTATACAAAATTGAAATTATGATTTTTTTCTTTAATTAAACCACTACATCCACCCACAAACCCCTTTCTTTCCTGCTCTCTAACTCCTTAGACTTACCCCCTCCCCCTCTCTCCTTCCCCCTTTTCCTACCCCTCCTCTTCCTCCCCTCTCCCCTTCCCACTTCCCCCTTCCTTCCCTTCTTCTTTACTCATACTAATGTGCAGGCCAAAAAAAAATGAAAAAGTTAAATTCCAACTGCATTTCAAAGTTAAAACTAATTTAGAACTTCCCTAAAAAAGGTGGGGCTTGAAAATGTCTTCAAGTGGGAAAATAACGACTATTCGTTGTCAAATCGACTTTAGGGCTATAAAGCCCAAAAGTAATAGTCTGGATTTTCAGACAATTGTACCGAATGGTCATACGTTATATGCTGCGCAAAGATTCAATCATTTAATATTGGCCATCACAAGAAGTGGGTTATTGATGTAGACAAATGCTCATGTACCCTTTACAACTCTTTTCATGTATTTCATTACCAAAAAAGAAAAAAAGCCAGTCAGTCACTCAATAGTGTCTGACAGTGAAGTCTAGCAAGTAAACGGGTTTCCTTGCATAATTTGAATATGAGGACACTGCTAACCTTTAAATTTCACAGATAGGACATACATGACATATTCAT
>BEXV01004419.1:9052-25825 GCA_003118195.1 Hemicentrotus pulcherrimus | reverse complement strand
TTTTTTTTTTTTTTTTTTTTAATATTAGCAACTACTTAAACAAAATCAACCTAAGGAAATTTAAATCGTCTTGTGCGTCGTGTATTGAATAGACCAGTTCAAGGTTAGCACATGGCTGCAATGATCCCGAATATCCACAGAATTTCAAAACATGAAGAGGTCCAACTTTGTACATTTTGAAATAATCACTCCAACAGCGATGGATATGCTACATACTTAGCCTTTGTTTCCCCTTTTCAAAGAGTACTACCACCTGTGTATCATGGAGTGCCCTGCTTTTGCATAAATGAATATTGATTACATAAATTTCATGAGCGCGTATCCAGTATTCCGTCTCCGTGTATTTCACAATTCATTCTAAATTACCTTTATCTGCTCATGCTCAGACTGAAATCGTGAACTAGCTTATTATGGACTTTTATATTTGCGTGGACTGATACGTTGGACGTCCATTCAAGGTAGTGCATTAAAAGGACGTCGACCGTAGCAATCCACTGTCTTTGTGCGAAGCTAAAAGTCCCTATTGTGCGAACATGACAACGACGAGTTACGTAACCGGAACATGATTTCTATGGGACAATAACAATAGGGTATTGAAATTGCCCTTAAATTGATTCTCGAAAGTAGTTGCGATTATTTTGCAAAATCCCCTCCACAGGTTTGATATCAGCTAGCTGTGCCATGCCAGACCCCATACCTAACACCATAACAACCTTGCCGAACCAAACGCTGGATACAGGTTCTTATATCACATGGGAATGCAGCGATGGATACATGATGGATGGCCTGACAAACACTGCTGTATGGGTATGCTTAGAGGATAGGTCTTGGCTGGGTCATACACCCACTTGCAAAGGTAACAGGTTCACATAATGGAAATAATGGCAATTTAAAAGTATTTTTTGTACACTAGTAGGTCAAATGAAAGTACTGTAACATACTGTAAAACAGATTGTTTTTAATATTTTTGTTACGGGAATTTTCCAGGCTTTCGTGACCCCAAGTTTCTTTGTGAATTACCAATGTCAACCCAGTTCCAAAACATTCAACTGTTTTTCTACAGGATTTTCACACGAACAAAAACCTTTTACAAGTTACATTACTATTGAAGGATTATTTTACATTAGGTGTCAATGATAAAAACGAGAATATAGCTAGCGATCATTTGTGAAGACGCCAAATAATAAAGAGGAAAAAAAAAAGAATAACTAGAAAAGTACAGAGATAGAGCCATGATCCAGCAATCAACATATTGACCAATGTGTTTAACCTCCGTAAAATGATATTATTACATCCGTGAAGATATAAATCTTGATTAATATCATATCTATCATAAATCTCCTTTAGTTCGATGCATTATTAATGTTTCTCTTTTACCTTTACCAAAAAGAGGTCTAGGAAGAACAGAGCTAGTATAGGATTTCCCGGCCAAATTCGCGAGCTTGTCATTCGAATTCATTTGTCTTGCGTTCAAATTCGACGATTTTAGTGCTGTCGGGTATATCTTGGGTTTATATTCCTTTTTCTAGATTTCAAATCTATGAAGTTTTCGTAAGAATCTAAGTATCTTTCATTCAGATTAATGAACAAAGTGCTTCTTTCGCTATTTGGTCATTCGATTTAGCGCAACACGATTTTCTGACATCGCAACGGTGTACTTCCAGCATTCGAATTCATTTGTAGCATTCATATAAGCACTTTGTGCACCTAAATTGATGGTCAATATACATATCTCGTTTGTTACACACTTTTTATAGCTCATTCTTTTTCTTTCAAGATTGTTTTTTCATGTGTATTTCATCATATTTCATTTTCTTGCATTTATATACTTGTAAGATTTATATGATATTCATCAGCACTTAGGATTGATTGTTAAAGTGATTGGCTAGCTTTGCGAATAGCCGATCTAAAAATTCTCAAACTAAATAAAACATGTGTCTGGGTACATGTATTAGTACTCAAAAACCCTGACAACTACCGTTGTTTAGACTGAAAAGCTGTAAGTTCAACGCAAACCACGATTTTGTATAATATCGCGTCTCTGAGACCTTTTAAATAGAGACCGTTACTCGAGTTCAAAAAGTAGATTTTCACTGTTTTCAAATACTTCCCAAAGGTTTTATGACTTGAGACTCTCAGAGCCATATTTTAAAATTATACCTTGCATGTTTATACCATTTTCAAGTAACAGAATTAGATATTTTAAAAATTCCTAACAATGTTAGCCAATCACTTTAAGAAGAAAAAACGCCTTGCATCTACGGACCTGATGGTCTCAGTATATTTGTTAATGTTCATGTAAGGAAGTTGTTTGTCTTATGTTTCATCATAAATTTATCATAATTTCATCATAATTTCATTAAGGAAGAAGGGTACAATATTTTGACTGGGGTAGGGACTAGAGTCAACAATTTGAACATGATTCATTATTTAGCCATGTCTTTAGCGATCGATCTGCTGGCGAGCAATTAAACTATGAAACTATTGAAGAAAAACAGAGGGGTGTGCTGGGTATAAAAGACGATGTAAATTACTTTTATAAAATATTCCGAGTCTGTAGTAAAAAGGGGCGATTGAGGGTATCCCCACCTTCACCGGGTATAATGAACATGTCCGTGCAGAACTGCAATATCCCTTAATTTTGCCCCTTCTTTACTTTATGTCTGACTACACCCATCCTAATTGTCCTGAACATAAATAAATGGAATAACAGCTTAGACCCCAATGGCAAATCTTGCATTTTAACTGCATTATTTAAAAACTGTAAAAGTTTGTTGCAATTCTTCCCCCTAAGATTCCTAACTTGAATAGAAATATTACGAATACGAATGACAGGTGTTAATTTGAGTGATAAAAATTACGCTTCGACAAGTGAATATTTATTTGAATGCTAGTGGAGCAGTTTCTAAATTGAATGACAGATCTATGAAACCCTTCGACCAAAATCCTAAATTAAATACAAAATCGGGAAAATTGAATGATAATTGACATGGCAAAGCCCATCTGCGCTAACTTAAAGCAAAGTAAATGAATTCGAATGACAAACACGCGAATTTGGCCGGGAAATCCTATATTATTACTTACTCTAGGTAGGGCCGTTCATCTGTTTTATTGACTTAGATAAATACTCATATAATTATAGACCTTTGTATGCATATATTTTTTTTTTGATGATACAGAAAGAAAGGACAAAATGAATGAAATCAATCGAGGAAATATATATTGGCATAAAAAACGCCACAATTCAAAGATAATTATGTAATCTTTCTCCCGACCATGTAGATGTTGAATGCCTATCGCCTCCAATTGCCGCTTATTCAGAGCTCGATCCTCCATTGGCTGACACATACCTTGTAAACCAGACGATATCATATACATGTATCAGTAACAAGTACACTCTGCTTGGACGTAACTTGAATAGATGTCTACAAGATGGCACTTGGGAGAATGATCCACCAGTTTGTCAAAGTAAGACCTTTTTTGGCAAACGACAAGTTATTTTCTTGTGAAGTTCAAAGAAACATTGTATATTTACACACATAAAACGGTGAATATAGGGAATTGTTTTCAGTGGAGGCAAACAGGACTCAGATAACCAGATATGTAAAAGTTTCGGGTAAATCGGAAAAGGACGGCTGTAATATTCTTACACCAATATCATTAATAAGCAAGAATCTATCATAATTATAATAATAGGTAATGAATGATTACTTATCTTGAAGTGTTTAAGAATGATTAAGAATGTTGTTTCCCATTCATTACATTTAAATCAAACACTTTATTAAGGTTGCATCCAGCTTGAAATGTTGATTTCCTTATCAAACGCAATAAATCTTTGATCTTTTGAATACAAATCTTACACTGGTTTATAGAGAAGAGAAATCGGGTGACTGCTATAATCAGAATGAAAACAAGATATACTTTCGGTACACAGCCAACAAATTACTCTATAAAAATCAATTACAATCGGCCAATTATTTTATTTGACTCATGTATTTCCTCGACAAGAGGTACACTATCTACGTATTCAATTGCATTTTAAAGCTCAATTTACTACTTTTCACAGGGACATGCAGCACAACCAATACCAAACGATATTCAAATCACACTTGCTACCGGAGACGAGCCCGGGGAGTTTGGGATGACTCATTCAATCTTTGCATAACTGACGAGGAGATACTTGCTACAGTGAAAGATGCTCAGACGCAGAAATTCCTAGTTGATTTTCTTAAGACATTTAATTTTAACTTCTGGATAGGAGCCAGGGAAGGTCGAGACTGGAAGTGGAAAAATAGTAAGAAAAAAATATGTTCATACATTGTGTGCGGGCATGCAGGAACCATGCGGCCGGGGAAATAAAAGATTCCTCGTCCATTTTAACACAATTTTCGTTCAAATTCTTTTTTTGCGCTTCAGTTTTTTTCCTAGGAATCCGATATCGTGCAAAAATAATACCAAAGTCAATTTAGTCATTGTAATTTAATTTATTCGATGCTCAATGAATTTCAACACTTTAACATTAATTTTCATCAGATTTCATTCGAATTCCTTTCACCTGGCGGTCCGTAGCAAAATGTTATAATCAAATTTGTGTTTGCACAATCAATTTTAAAAGAAATTCATTTAAATCCCTCCCATAAAAAGGACCTTATAAAGAACGAGTGACAAATTCGAATGACGCGTTGACGAAATCATCTGCGAAATGACGAAACTGATTCGTGCAATTGTATGTTGGCATCCGAGGAAATTAACTTGATTTATAGAGGTGTCGTGGTCGAGTGAATATGTCACAGGACTGTTGATCACAAGGTTCGCGGTTTGAGTCCCACCGCGGCACTAGTGCCCTTTGGAAAGACAGTAATCGACATTTGCCGCACTCAACCGAGGTGATGTAAATCAGGGTATGGCAGGAATTAATTCCTTGAAATGCTATAGCGCCGTAATGACATCAATGCTAAAGCCGGGGGAATAATTGCGTGGTGCAAAAGGGGTGTTATGTCTGACAAACATGAGCGCTAAACAAGAACCCACTATCATTATCATCATTATTAGACTTCGATGATATTGGATGTAAAATGATGAAACTGATCGGACAAAGTTCGAAAATGAATAACCAAAGACAAAATTGACTTTGCGATGCGCAAGAATAGGAAGATTCGGGACGAAATTCAACGGAAAAACTACGAAATTGAATGAAGTCGTATTAAAATGGTATTATTGTACAGCACTTAGAGACATCGTCGATATATTTAGCACTATATTTAACTCAGAATATTATCATCATTATACATGTAGTTATATGATTATTCATGTATAGCACAGCTGCTATAGAGAATTAGTCTACTGTCCTTTACAAACTATCAAAATAATATCTAAGCTTTAGTCGAGCTACCATAATGAGGCATAACTATTCAAGGAACTTCTTCCTGCAGGTATCCATTTACTGCACCTGGGTGGAGAGTAGCCTCTTGTCGATGCCCTCGCGCTGTTGGAGTCTCTAAATTCTGGCGAGCGAAGCGAATCAGAGAAAGCGAGGCGCTTGCGCCGAGGGCCTCTTGACAGGTGATCTGAATTTCCTATGTTTTTCATTGTTTGGCGAATATTCCGACCCAAGAGAAGTCGGGGAAAGTCATCCAATCATAGAGAGCTACTATGACGTAATATCTACCGCTCTGTGCGAATTGCCTCCGTGAGAGCGAGACTGGCCACCTAGTTGTAGTCTGCAAGCACAAACCCTGTTCAGTCGTAAAAGAGAGTCTGCACTATAAGACTACCATAGGCCAGCTATAATAGCTACTCCTGACCTATATTGGTACACCCAGTAGGTACCATGTGTTTGTTGTTGTTGTTTTAGTTTATAGGCGTTTGTCATTCAGAAATGAATATTTACGCCTCTTCTCTTAGGATTTTTATTCCAGTAGGTACCTCGGTTGGGCTTCTCTCAAGGCACAATGATTTTTTGATAAAGTGTCAAACTAGGGTCTGTGCTTGCAGCCTAGCCTAGTTGGATAATCCCGAAACACACACATACAGACACACAATCGCTGTGGTCTAGACATGCATAATTCAGTAGAAAATCGGGTCTCATGAATATATAATTCAGATCACTTGTCAAGAGGCCCTCGGCGCAAGCGCCTCGGTGTCTCTGACTCGCTTCGCTCGCCAGAATTTAGAGACTCCAACAGCGCGAGGGCATAGACAAGAGGCTAGGTGGAGAGTGGCTTGTAGGGTCTTTTAGATTTACACGACGAGAGCGTGGACTGCCGCGTGTGACATTGTGTTAAGGCACTGGGCCGTGCCCGGCAGCGTAATTTTTTTCCCACTTGAGCTCGGGACCACCAATATGAACTCATTTGCATACAGCCAATCAGAGCTCAGCTTGTCAATAACAAGCTTTACGCGTGCTTAAAGATAAGGTTGAGTTCTGGGAAGAGGTTAACAAAAAAATTGTGAGCGTTATCATTGTTATTATGCAAGGATGGAAGAACATCGGTTAAACATGTTCCCTGAAAAGCATGGCTCTTTAAATGCCTTCATATTCTAAATATGACATGAAACATCGTAAAAATCAGGGGTAGGTTTTTTCACCATGTGCTCGTGTAGTCCCATGTACATCATTCTGTGTACAGTGCTTGTAACTTTGCCAAGATTTGGCCAAATTTCTTATCATGTTGATGATTCAAGAACCTTGCAATACACACGAATACTTAAATACAGGTACTAGATAATGCAATCACATGACCAGAACTCAACTTTATCTTAGTCAGTTTCCATGTGCAGAAGGCCATAATTCGCAGACCCCAGACTTGGTGGAAATACTAATAATGAAAGTACAAATCTGCACACAGCAAAACCCGTTGGCCCATCAAGAATTACCCCCTAGACTCGGAGCATGAACGTTGATTCTTCAGCCGAAGGAAAAGTAAAAGCATTACATAAGGTCTAATGGTCATAAAACTCAAGGCTGACCCTGGTGATTGACAACACCTGTTATTGGGTAAACACCCGAACGGTGTCGAATTCCCCATGAGAGCTGACTTCTATGACTTTAAGATGCGAAATTAGAAACGGTGCGAAGCTCTGGGCTGTAAATACGTACACACAGCGCTTTGCCTATATCGGCATAGTATATGGTCTGCGTGCATAGGCATAGGCTTGCAAATGTGTCATTTCTGCTCTAGCGCATATCTACCTTTAGCAAATTTATTATAGATCTACACCTAATAATATCAGCTTTTGAAATTGCTGTGAAAAACGGTTACTTAATAGCACTAAATTAAAATTACTCTAGCAATCAAGGATAGGCCTTTCTCGTCATCGAAGACACTATATATAATAGGGACTCATTTCTAAAGATTTTACGGTTGAGATTTTATTATAAATCTAGACTATACACCTCTCAAATGCGCTAATAAAATCCGCTACGTTTTGTTACTTCTTTTACTGCAGGATTTCTTACCTGAGAACATCACTTCAATTCTCTAAGCTGATAGCATTAGAGCCCATTAGAGGTGTAGATCTATAATTAGTCTCTCAACCATAACATTTTTTTAGAAATTAGTCCCTATATAGTGGCTTCGATGACGATAAGGCCTATCATTGATTGCCAGAGTAATTTAAATTTAGATCTAGCGCTAAGTAATAACTTTACACGGCAATTCAATAAGCCGCATTAGAGCCTTTTAGAGGTGTATATATATATATATATGATAAATTCTCAACCGTCAAATCTTTAGAAATGAGTCCCTATAATGTATAGTGCATGGCTTCGATGATGAGAAATTAGGCTTATCCTTGATTGCTAGAGTAATTTTAACTTAGTGCTAAGTAACAGTTTATTTTTTCTGCCGCAGACTGTTCCTGTGGCATACTGGTATGCGGCAAGTCTGCAGCAAAAATTCTTTCTGCCGCAGATCTGCCGCAGACTGTTCCTGTGGCATACTAGTATGCGGTAAGTCTGCAGCAAAATGTCATCCTGCCGCAGATCTGCCGCAGACTGTTCCTGTGGCATACTGGTATGCGGCAAGTCTGCAGCAAAATTCCTTTCTGCCGCATACTTCGGCATACTCTTTGCCGCAGACTAAAAGTCTGCGGCAGATCTGCGGCAGGTCTGCGGCATACTTTTCACTTTCCTATGGGAGAGCTTCGCACCGCTTCGAATTTCGCATCCTTAGCTCGCGTAAAGCTTGTTATTGAGAAGCTGAGCTCTGATTGGCTGTATGCAAATGAGTTCGTACTGGGGTCCGGAGCTCAATTGGGAAAAAATTACGCTGCCCGGCAGTCCCTTAAAAGAATGTCACACGTGGAGGTCCACGTTCTCGTCGTGTAAATCTAAAAGTCCATAATGTCTTGCCAGAGGACAGTAGTTATTTGACAGAGATTCGAACGACTTAACATGTGATTCACGACTTGTTGATTGATCGATCATCTACTAGAACACGGCGTCTTAACAAATACAAGACCCACATTAAAATCATTTCGCCACAGTTAAGTTTTTAAAAATTTATAATCTAGGTATAATAGCCTTCATTTGGAAAAATCAAATCCATGTTAATCATCTACAAACAAATTATAAAGGGGGTGGGGTGGATGTGCACGCACCACCAAAAATCCCATCTTAGTTACGTGCATGTTATATATTAGTGTTTATCAATTTGTTTTTATTAGGTAGCGAATACATCGAACGTTCCTTTTGGCATGAGGCATTTCCGGTTTCAAACCAAAGCGATTGTATTGCACTTTCATATCAGTCTGATACAATGGAGTTTACATGGAATCCTAGATCACCGGAAAATACTAATGGCGTCTTGTGTCAGTATGGTAAATAACACTTTTTATTCTTTTGCCAAATAAAAATAATCATAATCACGTTACATGGTATAATTCGGGGACGTGGCCACAGGTACTTTTTCTGAACAAAAATGCTCCCCAAAAGGTTTTTATCATAATTTTATCTCAGCCATTGGCAAAAAAAGATTTACAGTAATGATAAACAAGTAGAGAAGATGTTTTACAATGTAGTATGTGTATAAGTATGATAAATAAAAGTATATAAGCATATTGCATAAGTTCTTAGGTATATTTGGGACTGGTTGCCAAACAATTGGCGGCGCTCCCCCTGAACCTCGTTACATCTTATTTCAACTTGATACTTACCCTTCAAACAATAAACAACATCAATTGAATTTATTCATACAAATTTATGAAATATTCTGAAACATTCATTTAAAGTGATAAAATGCTTATAAACGTAGAAGATATTATCAAAGCCCATAATATGAAGTGGTTTATTTGGTATTATGTCTAGATAAATCCTGCCATAACGCTGGACTAGATCAATCCGAGATGGTATTAGACTACATAGGCAACTGCTTTCAATTCCTAAACGTTTCTCGAAACTATTCCGATGGAGACGCTGAATGTACAGATCGAGGAGGGTTTCTGACTGAAATACTTGATGAGAGTACTAACGATTTGTTGGTAAAGCAAGCCTTGTACCTGAAAGTGAAAGGCGTTGTAGGAGAACACACATCCTGGTGGATTGGTGGTTATGATGACGACGATTCGTTACGGTCCTGGTATTGGGTAGACAGTAAGTAGAACCTGTTCATCCTCACTAAAGAGTTAGAATGAACAACCCACTAGCTTATACCAGCTCCTATGAAAGGAGTTAGGAGCTCTCTTTTATAAGAGATATACATAAGGGATTCAAGAACCTTGACATATCTATTAAAAAGACTTTGACAAGCGTACAAGCCACATGTGCCTTACGTATTTCTGATGAGTAGGAGTAGCGTTAGGAATGGAGAGGGGGGGGGGACGTCCGAGCCTATGTCGATCAATGTATTTAAGCAAGAAAATCTCCTAATGTCAGTTGGGTTGATGCTTTCCTCTCTCTTCCAGTTCGTCAAACTAGTTCAATTCTCTGATTTTTACTTCAATAAGATATTATTTTTTTTAAAGCAAGAGGCCTAACAATGGTTTGCACTGAACTTTACTTGAGTCACATTTTTTTTTTTTTTTAATTATAGATAGCACACATTTGTATGCTTGATCATATTTTGGCTTGTATTTTCTCTGTTAGGCTTTGCCAGTTATGAAAAAGGTAAACTCCGTTGTCCCTTCTCCACACTTCTGAACCGTTTTGCCGGGCTCCATCTACCTTTTCATTTTGCAATGCCGCATTACGGCCGAGCAAACTTTTTTCTTGGGGAATTTTTTGTGGAGAAATTTTCCCTGATTTTTGATCTTATAATACTTTCAGTACTTTTTACAATAGTTTCCTCCACTAAAAAGTTAGGTAAATGTAGCAAATTTAGCTTTTCTTTGTTGGAAATGTAGTATCAGCAAAAACAACGGCCTCCTTCCTGCTTCACATAGGCATTTGTCGGTAGTACGTTTGTAAAGTTGGTATATTCCCACATGTTCTATGTACACTTGCAATTTAAAATGCACTGACATTTAATCCCCATCAAGTTTCCGTTTGCATTTTCACAGTGGAGACAGGTAAAGACACCGAGAAAAATAACGATGTTTTCAAATAGAGGCAATGAATCATAAATGAAAGGAGATAATTGAAAGGAATGAAATTAACTTGAAGGTTTTCTTCATCAGTGTGTCAAGTGCAACAAAGGATTATTCCATGTCGATATCACATGAACATAGTAGCCCTATATTTCCCCGTATGTAGAAACTCGAGTCATCTATGAGAAATG
The DNA here is from genome assembly GCA_003118195.1 of Hemicentrotus pulcherrimus. Taxonomy (NCBI): domain Eukaryota; kingdom Metazoa; phylum Echinodermata; class Echinoidea; order Camarodonta; family Strongylocentrotidae; genus Hemicentrotus; species Hemicentrotus pulcherrimus. Next base: position 15,110 of record BEXV01004419.1, on the reverse strand, counting down.
GCGCTCGGACAGACCTAACAAGATCAACCATAACTGTGTAGAAATGAAGAGGCGGAGAAATGACTACGAGTGGGATGATACAGATTGTGGAGATTATAGATGGACGTTATGTCAAATTGGTTAGTAAACATAGATAACAAACCCTCTATAATAATAGCTATCAATTTTGTTACCATCTTTATATCTAAAATATACCATAATAAACAATATGCATACGCATTAATTGTGCATAATTGTGCATAACATGCTGGAAGTTTGTTTTAAAAATGTAATCAATCATTAATCAGAGACTGTAAACTTAATTTCACCTTTAACTCCAAAATTGAAAGTTGAGATAACAAACAATCAATGTGTTCGAAAAGACAATCTGAAAAAATGTGCATGCAAGAAAGCGCACTGATCTATCCTTTCCTGTCAATAACTATTTGAATTATTGAATATGGTTTTATTTAACATCCCCTACTACCTCAGCTTCAACGCCAAACTGGCTCTATATCGACTCCAAACCGACCGACTACATCGGCTATTCAACATGAAATATTTATATTATAATATTATGAAAACTAATTCATTTATTGTTCGCTCTACTGCTGGGTTAATGTTGGTCCTGTTAGTGGGACTGCAGTTAAATGCAATCTAATTATATTGACATTGATCTTCTAACGTTTTCTTTGTCAAAATGAGAGCACAAAAAACAGGATTTGTAGCGATATTATAATTTTCTTCCATTTATTTTCAGGAATTACTGCCTGTGGTGACCCAGGTGAACCTTTGCATGGTAATCGTTTACCAGACGATAGAACAACTTACTCTGTCAATGCTACTCTTCATTTCACCTGTCAGGAGGGCTATACATTATCTGGAGAAAACGTTTTAAGATGTATGAATAATGGAGCATGGAATCATTCAAGACCATCGTGTGAAGGTAAAGTGATTGTTATGTTAATAAATAAGAAATAATAACTAAATCTTATTTACCAACAGAGAACTTGCATCAGCATTAATACTGCTCTTCATCGTGTTCCCGTAGGCTCTCGAAGTTGTATTACCCCAGCAATTGCCAGATACCCATTTACACCTGGCTGGATACTGGAAAATGTGGATTTATGTCTTTCCAAAGGACATTTACACCGGTTTGATATCCGAACCCTCATCGAATGAAATGAGACTCAAGTGAATGAACTACTATATACCAAATATGTTTATTGAAAACTCATGTGAGGACTGTGTCAACGTTTACAGATGATCTTCCAAAATTCATAAACATTTGACTACGTCATGCTAAAAGACGGGGGTTTAGAACTATCAAATTTTAGTAATATGCGGCAGAAAATATGTTTAATACCGAAATCATGAAGAAAGGCGTGGTCGAAACTTCGAACATAATTGCCGTCAATAAAGTTGTTATTCATGAAGGATTACGATAAGGTATTCTCATCTAAGAGCTAGTGATAATTAAAGAAAATTATTTTGAAAACTACAATAACACTATGTTTAAATGTAAAAAGAAACCAAAGCAACCCTTCATTGAAATGTGAATAATGACATGATATTTATCCAGTCTTTTCTGTTTTCCTGAACAGCTGTCAAATGTGAGGGAAGCCCATCAAATGTCACACTTGCCTCCATTATGACGCAAGGATCAGTGTATCAAGATATAGCTCTATACACCTGTCAGGATGGTTATATTCCTGACAATGAACCAATCAGCTACTGTCAGCATACAGGCAATTGGAGTACACCTAACTTTACCTGTTCAGGTAAAATTATTTATTTATCTATTCATCTATTCTGTGTTTGTTATACATGGTAAACTCTTCAGTACATTTAAAACAAGAGACCCTTGTACATGGGGCAGGTAGGTGGTTTGTTTTACCTGATAGCTAAAAAGCATTGTGTACTTTGGAAATGAGTAACTAGATAACAGACGGCTTTAATGAATCTCTGAGGGTCTGGGTAAAGAGGATTAATGCCTTACTAAAGGGTGCTAGCACATCGGCTTGGACCAAGGACCTTCCAGTTGTGAGGCTACTGCTCTAACACTGAGCTGTCGTGATTACAAGAAACAAGTACAAAAAGTATCGAAAATAATATCGCTAGTGATATTCGTTTGTCTCGCAATGTGGTCAATAAGGAATCTAAAAGTTCACGACGTTTCGTGTGCATCTGCTACACTTCGTCAGGTGATAATAACTACTGTAAGCAAGGGTCTTTTATACTCTACGGGAGGACCGGCGGAGCGGTCCATAATTCGATCGATAATTGGAACAATAACGCACAATGCCTCTTGGTAGACGCACACGGTGATCGACCAATCACCAGGCTCGGCTAATGCACCAGGCCTATTGGCCGACGCATACGGTACTTAGCCAATCAACGGGCCGCTGGCTCTGACCGTCTGCTGAATGAAATCGACCGTTGTTGGCTGGCAGCACGGCGAGTGTCATGGCGGTGTATCGTCCGCATCAAAAATTCGGGGATATCGATCCCGTTGTCTCTGTTGAAATTATAAGGATTGAGACGGATATTGATAGCTTCTTTCACCCTCCGTGTATACCAATGCCGTTCCTGGGAAAGGCACTGAACCCCGTCCCAGTCTGGTTGATGCTGGTTATCCCAAGCATGTTCGGCTACGGCTGAGTTGTCAGTTCGACGGAGTCTGACGTTCCTCTTATGCTCAGTGATTATTTCTTTTATCGGACGCGCAGTTTCAACGATGTAGGATCTATCATATCCTTTTACAAGGGGTGTTATACACAATGCCGTCCCGTCTATGTGGAGGAATTTTATCTTTGGGGCGTGTAAGTTGTTGCCGTAGGGTGGTATCTGATCTGAAAATGTACCCCCAAAAAAGTCTTAGTGTACGAAAAGTCTTAAAGTGCAAAAAGTCTTATTGTTTTTTTTAATGTAGCAGCATTGTGATGTGACTTTAAAAATAAATTAAGCTCACTCTATAGATAATTCTAATTGAAGGACAATGATTTCAGTTATCAATGTATTTTCATGTTCTTGATATGACTGTAAATCTGTTTTCTATTCCAGCACTCAGCCCATGTTACAGTAGTCCATGTATGAATGGAGGTACTTGCAATGAAGTAGATAGATCATCATTCACATGTACATGCACACCAAGCTACACTGGTTCCACCTGTGACGAAGGTAAGGTATCTAAGATGAATGTGTTGTGGACTAGTAGTTACGTTTCCTGACAGTGAACACGGTACAGGCTGGGTTCGAATCCCTGCCGTATCACAAACTTCCTTTGGTAGGACATTGAACTACACTTGCCACAGTCAACTTAAACAAATGTAGTGAGTGGGTACCTGGTAGGATTTATTTCTTGAATGCACTGAGCCCTACGATTTCTGGAGCTGTAGCCCACCTACCTATTGTACTTCGATCATTTTGTTATTTTACCCGGAAAAAAAAGTCGTCCAGAGCCTTTCCTTCCTCAATGCAAGCATTATAACTAACGACATTACTAACATAATCCAACTGCAATAACAAAAATGTAGGCTTATATTTCATCATAAAACTGTTATTACCCGTCTTTGTAATTTTGCAACTCTAGTCTAACTGTTATTTGAAGACTTTTAATTCATGTTGAACCTGAAAGATAAACATTGCTTGTCATTCTTTCAGAGATAAGGCTTACGACACCATTGGCGTTTACAACGCAGGCTTCTCCCCAAAGCACAGAATCTCAAACAGGTTTGACATTGTATCAAGATATTAATCTGTTCTAAACACGACCGCAAAGACTTTCAAAACGGCTTACTTCGAATCATCGGGTCATTCTGTCGAGTCGGGTGGTCGCGTTACCCGAACTTTTCCGAAAACATGCCCCTTTATTCACGAACTGTCGCTGGGAATGTTTGTGAAATAACCTACCTACATTTCAAATAATCGGGTCCAATAATCGGGTCCTATTTACCTGACACTTTGTTCTAACCCTACGACAAAGCTACGAAAGGTCGCGTCCTAAACGTGCATCTTTACACGTTCTTCCGTTTTAGCTTCACAAAAGGTTGTGTACGCAACCACCCGACTGAACACGATGATCCGATGTTTTGAAGTAAGCCTTCAAAATCAAATCATTGCCATGTAAGCACGTTTCAAAAAGTGTTGCACGGGGCTTATGAGATCGTCTTCGTTGATTTTCGATACTATTTTTGCATGATCTAATCCTCGGGCTTATATGTATAGTTACATTGAATCACTTCGAATACTTTCTTAATTTGAATTATGTTCCCTGCATAATTATATTTAATTGAATTTCAGAAGGTATCTATATACATAAAGTAGCAATGTATTTAAAGCATGAGAAACAAAATATAAAAGGAACATATACCTTGAAAAGATAATCCTTAATAACTGACAATGAGGTTATTATCAAAAGGTCCTAATTTCTTTCAGCTTTCATCTAGATTTCCCCCGATAATTTTACCGCTTGTGTGCATGATAATACTACATCTATACGACTCTAGATTTGAGTATTTTAGAAAAAGATATTACAACATTGGCTTTAGTTTACTAACATTTTATTTTATATCGGATACTAACTTATTTTCTCTTTTCTTGATTTAGAAATGTCGTTGAGAACGACGGCATATTTATCAAAATCGCTATTAACATCATTAGCACTAACTAAATGGTTTTCTCCAAAATCCACAGGTTTGAATTTATTTTAGAGATCTTGACACAGATTTTAAGAAAAGTTACCAAGCGTATCCATGGAAGACAGGGGGTAGTCCCTCGTGTCTTCCTTAAAAAAAATGGTCCACGAATGAAGAAGTCAAAAACCCTACCGCCTACATCTAATCCTCACCCCATCCGTTCAGTTGAGATTGCCATGCTTTTATGGCTTTACATAAAGAATTTGTGATTTAAATTTAATCTAGAAGTACTTGCCTATCGCATCTTGGTCATATTTCCATCCTACCACTCTAAAAGCTCAACATATCGAATCGACGTTTCAAAGGGCCGATGAGAGTCACCATTCCCCGAATCGTACAATACAATTGTAGCATGTTAGATAAAGCATGCGTACATAGTTCATCAACCAGTTCGAAAATGCTACTCCTTTGTTTTTTAAAGACTCCTAATTTCAAGAAATACAAATCCTTATTTTGATTTGGAATAAAAAGCAAAGAGACAACGCTTGCTAAAATCGTAGCTTTAAGAGCACTTTCATTTATGTTTGTGCTTAATATTTTTTTCATAAAGACTTCAGTAAAGCCGGAAACATTGGCGGATATGAACTTTTTTCAAGAACATATCGATTGTTCCACATCGAAGAATGACTCGAAATGATTCAATCACGACTGCGAGCTTTAGCTGACTATGGTCGAATGCTTTGCCCATATTTTGCTAGCTCTGAAGAGCTACTCAGGGTGGACGACAATGACTTAATGCAGCAGCTCCCCCTCGCGTCCCTTCGCTGATATTTACAACCCGCAACTGGTGACATATTAAAACAAGTGTCGGTCTTAAATAGCTATGATTGGTATTCGAGATAGTAACTGGCCATAGTGACACAACAGTGAACTTTTACAATTCATCAAAGGATCTTGCCTTGAAAGTTGCTCTAGCAGCGTGTGAAGTTTAGACGAACAAAAATCATGTCGTCAATGCTTTCGGTTTTACATCACTCATGTGTTATTTATAATAAATATATATAGATTTATCTAGCACATTATAAACAGAAGTTTCTTTAACGGAGCTTTACAAATTAGAAAAAATGAGCATGTACAAGCATATCTAAATAGAACAAGATAGAAATATAAAAACGTTAAACCAAAGACAAATAACTATTAAGAGTATTAATTCATTACGAGCAAAGTTAATACAGGTAGCAAATATTTATGAAAAATAGATTAGAGTAACATATTCAATTATAATACATTACATATCTAAGTGATCTTGGTTTCTTTTGATTCTCACTATTGGTTCTATAATTCCAATGTCTTCGTTTTCATTACAGAAAGTCCAAAGGGAAATTCATTACCTTCTGGAGGTGAGTAACTTCTCGATAATCAGAGAATTGTCATTATTTTTA
>BEXV01004417.1:5821-19358 GCA_003118195.1 Hemicentrotus pulcherrimus | reverse complement strand
ATATATAAGTGATTTTAAAAACATAGTTTGCACTCGTTGAACTTTTGTTTTTCATGTATGCTAGCATTCAATTGCACTAATTCAAATTTGTATATACGCCGCAGTTTAAGTATAACATCTACATTATGAAACGCATTGTGCATTTTATTGCATTTTGCATTTTGGATTTTATTATACCAAAAAGCCCAACAAACTTACGTAACAGATATAGCTAAACTTTATTTATTGATTTTTGTAAAGGTTTTATATTGTAAATAAGTGTCATTATCATATTGGAAATATGTGTTAGTTTTGAAACAAATATGCGAGTTTTATTTTGAAAAAAGTACATTTACATTACATGAGGTTTGGGGGCACGCGTGCTTTGTTTTTCGAAGCCGTATGGAGGGAGGGACGTAATCAAAATAGAGTTTTAAGAATGTGCATCAGTGGCCAATTTTGTTTTACTGCTGTCCTGAAAAAAGATATCGAATATTTGACAATTTGATCTTATTCAGAAAATACAATATTTTTGTATCATTGTACCACAAATAGGGCTATTTTTTTCCGAAAAGATAAGGATCAGATTAGAACCGATAGTTACAATAATTCAGATAATGACCATTCTTCATTCAATGAAAGAAGATTACTTCCCACCTCTTTCGTGTGACTGTTAAGGAACACATGTGTCTTGTGCACTTTAAGTTTTTAAATGCTTGAAAACCTGCGCTTTCTCGCATTTCTCTATTAAATATAAAGAATTTATCAAAACCATGATAATGAAATGATTATATACCCATGTAGGGAATATTTATTGTTTTACAGTGTTGTGATTTGTTTTAGTATGAACAAATCCATATAAACAGGACACAAGTATCACAAGTGTATATACATAACACTAGACAGAATGCGACAAGTGAAACTGATAACAAGTCATCGCATACATGTAGATATATGCAATCCAGTCTGTGTTAATAATAGCGTCTTTGTAGAGGTTTATTGGCCTCACTTTGCATGATGAGGAAATAACCTCTTCCTTCACGTATTGTTAACCATATGATATGAAATCTGGAAGGAATATTAATGGCAATCAGTGGTATTCGTTAATGATGTATTTTATTCATTAAGATATTGTTTATTATTCACATGAATTGATAATTAATTGTATATAATTAATATGTTGCCCATATTCTGCATGCTTTGCAGCATATCGTCTGTATTTGTACAGAAGAGTATTTGTACAGAGGAGTGTAGTATGAATCTTGTACAGTAATCTACGAATCTCATAGTAAATTCATTTTAAAAGATCGTCGTGTATAATAACAGAACATCTATGCGTATTTTGATGAACAAATATCGAAAGTTTCAATTCTTATTAACGAAATTGTCACTGTTGTATATGTATCATATTTGACATTCATACCGACCTATTTGCTCATATTACAAAAAGATGTTGGTCACAAATGGTCTAATTTTGCTATTTAAGACTAGCAGTAAAACTTTTGAATTCCGTTTAATTCGCTCTATATTAACGCTCGTGAAATAATGATGCGAAAACACCATCAAAAGACCTGTCATGCAGAGTAGTCGCACACTAAAAACAATAATAATGAATATTTGACACAATTATGTATACACATATCCTGATTCATGGCTATACAATATATGCACCCATAAATAATTTACAGAAATACAATAAATGTAACAATGGTACATCCATGTACCAAATAATTAACTAATGTATTTGATAATTTTGAAAATTATCTTCCTTTGTAAATAACTTCATCACTATACAATATATGTATAAGTTTACTTTGAGTTTCAATGTTCTTCTATACAAACGTGAATTTTTAGTTTAAACACTGAATACATATAATACAGTTTCCATGCAGGAAGTTATATATTGTTTGACAGTGTTGTGTTTTATTGTAGTAGAATGTCATCCATATTTAAAGGGCATACATATCAGAAGTGTAAATATGAAATAGGAAAGACAGGACGAGCGAAACAGATAACAACTTAACGCATAACGTATTTATATCCAATATAGTCTGTTTAATAGCGTCTTTGTAGAGGGTTATTCGTCTCACTTTGCATGATACTGGAATGGAAATAGTAATAGAAATTTTCTTCACATATTGTTAATCATACGATATGTAATTTGGAAGGAGTATTGATAGTATCCAGTGGTAAAAGCTTATGCTGTATATTGTTCATTGATACATGTATATCGTTAATGAACTATTTACAAGGTTGTAATACATCGTTTGCAATATTTTACCTACTTTGAAGTTTTTCTAAATTGAAATTTGATATCTAGTGTATTGTTGAGTTTGGTATGCATATTGTACAGTTATCTATGCAAATCATAGTAAATTGATTCACAAAGATTATCATGTATAATAATAACACCTTTTCTACGTTTTTTGAATAATGAATTACCGAAGTTTGATATCGTAGTAACACAGGGATAAATGATGTATACATGTATATCACTCATTACTTACTCAATTGTATAATCTTTGTATTCAGTGGTGGGTTATATGCTTAGATTTGAAGTTAGTTTTGAAGTTCATACCGACGTGCTTGCTCATATTAAAAAAGTTCGCTGGTAACAAAGGATCTAATTTTCCTTTTAAAGAATTACAGAAAACTGTTATACGCCAAAAATACCCGCCATGGTATCTATGAAAATCCTAGTTAATTGATTCACAAAGATTGACATGTTTAACAATAGACCTTTTCTGCGTTTTTTTGAACAATGAATTAGAAAAGTTTGAAATCGTAGTAAAAAAATGATGAATGCTGTATACATGTATTTCACTCATTACTTTACTCAGTTTTATAATCATGACAATACAAGGCCAACCTCTTTGTATTCAGTGGTTGATTATTTACCTAGTTTTGAAGTTATCTTCGACATTCAAACCGACGTACTTGCTCATATTACAAAAGTATGTCGGTAACAGAGGGTCTAATTTTCCTATTAAAGAATAAGCTAAAAACTATTATGCACCACAATATCAGCCATGACGAGGAAATACAAACCAATAATAGAACAATGAACACAACTATATATGTACATATTCTGCTTTATGGTTATACAATTTCTGTTACCTAAATTTAATTTACATATATCCGATGAAGGTAGCAATGATACATTTACGTACAAAAGAAGTAAATTTATGATGTATTTAATAATTTTGCAGACGAAATAAATTTGTAAAATTCTCTTCCTTTGTAAATAATATCATCACTTTACAATATATCATAACAGTTTACTTTGTCTTACATTGTTCTTCTATTCAAATGTGAATGGTTTTTTTTTTTTTACACACTGAATAAATAACATAGATGTATAGAATGTACATATAACTTTATTTTAGATTCATATATAGTAAATATGCTTCCATACACCTCAGTGGCTTATATTACTTTAAATAGTGATTAACGTCGCTTCAATACAACATCAACAACAACAACAACCAAAATCGATAAGCTGGTTATTATTCACTATAAACAATGCTATACTCTCATGAATTTCAATAGTTTTTTTGCACTTCGTTTTTAAAAGCTTCAACAAATTTGCTTTTTCGCTTTTCTCTAGAATAAAGAGCGTTTTCAAACTATGACAATGCCATAAGTATGTACCCTTGCATGAAGTTATATATTGTTTGAGAGTGTTGTGTTTGGAAGGAGTATTGATAGTATCCAGTGGTAATATGTAATGCTGTATATTGTGCATTGATACATGTATATCGTTAATGAATTATTTACAATATGTAATACATAGTTTACAATATTTACCTTCTTTGGAGTTTTTTTAATTGAAATTTGATATCTAGTGTATTGTTGAGTATAGTATTCATATTGTCCAGTTATCTATAAAAAAATCTTAGTAAATTGATCCACAAAGATTGCCATGTATAACAACATACCCTCTCTGCGTTTTCAGTTAGAAGTCATAAACGAATATCCCTCAGTACTTCACATAAAATAATAATCATGATAAAAAGCCTAACCTTTGGTATCAATGGTACATGTACATGTACGTACAGAAGAAGTAAATTGTAAATGTATTTGATAATTTCGAACGCAAGAGATTTGAAAATCATTTTGAAACTCACCTTTCTTTTTAAACAAAATTATCACTATGCCATATGCCTTGTAAGTTTGCTCAGTGTTTCAGTATTCTTCTACCTAAATATGAATCGTTAATTTCCTTTTTACATTACATTACATGGATACTTATTAGTATGCTTCTATGTGTTTCAGCTGGTTATAATAACAAACGTATCATTTATAGTAGTATGCAGGATGACCAGCATATGGATTCTATGAAATGTTAAGGCTTGTAAAAAAAAAGACTTTAATCTGTTCTTTAACCACCGTTTTTTTTAATTGAATAATGGATGTCGTTAATTTTCTTTAAACATAAAATGGATACTAACCAGTATGCTTCTATGTGTTTCAGCGGGTTATAATAACAAACGTATCAATTATAATAGTATGCAAGATAACCAGCATATTCGGATTCTATGAAATTATTGTACTTGTCGTATTGTCTTTTTGTACTTTAATCTGTTCTGTAACCACCATTTTTTTAAATTGAATAATGGATATGTCAGATCAAAATGAATGATCAAATTTGCTTGCTTTGCTAATAAATACCTAAATGAAAATAAATTGTTCTCAGATATATCTTGCTATACATTGAATAGGATTTTCATCCTTTTGAATATGGTTTTCTTGCCTAATGAATGGTACTTTTCTAAAATTGAAGAGTGATGAAATCTGGTAAAAATAATAATATGTCAGTTACTCCTATTTGGAACTATATACAGTGTATATCTTCGTATAAATGCCCTATACGTTTAAAAAGTTAGAATGGATTTCATGTTTCTAAGCCCCTACACCTTTACATGTGTGCGACGGTTGGTTTTACTGTGATATTCAAGCAAGAGTGGGTCTTTTATATACGGATAGAGAAATTGGAGGAGAGAGATGGGAAGAGAGAGAGAGAGAGGGGGGCAGAGAGGGAAGATATAGAGGGGTAGACGGAGAAACAATGAGAAGAAGAGAGAAACAGTATTCGCTTGTCTGTTTGTGTGTGTCTGTCAGAGAAAGAACTAAAGTTGCCAGCTTGAATGGTCTTTCATAAAACCTTACTCAGAACCAAAACCAGCCCCAACTAACCTAGGGAGGATTGTTTTGCCAACCAAAGAATCTAATTTTGTAAGAAAGTGTAGACGTCACTCTGCCAGGTTAGTTTCCATAACTCTTTGTCCAAAGTTTTTAGGCCCAAAATATTAACAGCGACTGATTGAATTCTTACCCTGCAGGGCATATGTGAAAGAATGATTAGGAATTTGCTGCAGTTTCATTTCCCTACTGATCATATATATTTGTGCATCATCACTCGTTTTTTTTTTCTTTTGTTCTTTCCCTTCTTTTTCATCTGTTTACTTTCTTCTTACTATTTGCTAGTGTGTCATCGTCGTACTTTGAACTTTAGACGTTCCCGTGAAAACCTGGTGTTAAATAAAGCAAATTCTTTTCTCCACAATAAAAAAGTCATCAATCTCTTTCTTTTTAAGGATTCACAAAACCTGAACATAGAGAATCATCGGACTTCCAATATCCATCGTCTGGTTCTTCATTTTTCAAATTCCAATCGACTAATCTCTGAGTGATCTGTAGAGATGAATAATAACAATGTAGATAATGAATAAGGAATAATAATGTGATACAAAATCTCGACACACTCTTGCGATAGTAAACCAACTTTTGCTGGCTCTTTAAATCTTTTCTCCTCCATACATACTTCTTAGATCCAGGATTTTTGTGGCGCAATATATTAATCAAGACATATAAACAAAGTATGGATAACAATTTCTCTTTCCTTATTCGATGGTAGTCAGTGGTATTTCTCATTTCTTCTTAATGAGGTTTTTGGCAAATACTAGGCTTTTTCAAATCGTAGATTCCCTGTAAAGTACAAGTAGTGCAAATTTATCAATGAACATTAGTCAAAGAAACTTCTTGTTCGATTTGTATTATTGATAGTTATATGGCGCTATCAAAAATATGAAGAGTCTTGGAAGGAGGAGAAATTATAAGTATGGATTTAGTTTCATAATCAAGTCTTTTACACTCCTTTGTTTCTTCCATTCTTGTCTTAAAATAGCTGCTCCCCATTTGTCTTTTACCATAGATTCAACTATATTACGATTTTATGATGATGCAGATTGCTGTCCTGTTCATTATAAAAGGTGTATGAAGTATGTAGATCTCCATCACTCGATTCACTTCCTGTACCATTTATTATGCTTTCTGCAAATGAGCCTCCTTCTAGAATGGTGTCAGCTTATCCACGTCCCCTGAGCGAGAAATGTCTTTAAAAAGCTTTCAATCACTGCTTGTAAATCAGAATCAGGAATTTCAAAAATGTATGTTCTTGTACGCCGTGTGAAGGAGATCTCCATTAAAATGAATTAGTATTGGAGAAGGCGGTGGAACACATATTCGCGAGTCCAAATACAGCTGCCAACTTTCAACTGAACATAACGATAAGGAACGGTAGGCTAAACGTAATGGAAAAATAGTTTTACAAAGATCGGTATACCGTCAGCTAATCACTCGATTCAATTGTAGTGGTGGCGCTATTCAAATACAATTTTCACAGTGGTTGCGAAATGTGTCGAGATTTTTGACGGATATTGATCCTGTTGAATGGAGGATAGAAAAAGGGTTTTATCAAGTGCTTTCATTGGAAAATATAGCTTCGTAGAGTTGATTCCGTGTTATTTGTTAGCATATAATTGTATATAAAAATATAAAAAATCAAAAAACAGAGAGAGAGAGAGAGATGGAAATAATACCTCGCAGTAAATCTTAGATTTATGTGTGATTTACTATCATCTCGTGCACAAGCCACTTCTCATTAATTATGCAGTTTGTGAGAGATCTCGGTTTGGTTTTGTATGTCATTATCAATGAACAGATGATATGATATTGTTTCCACTCCAGCATAGGCTACGAACTATACATGTCGTGTACAAAACACGAAATGATAATAACAATAATACAGATTAATTTTTATAGCGCATATCAATTATCGAGGCCTTCTCTGCACTTATTGTTTATATAATAATATTGAAATTGTATTTCGTGCTAAAGTTCTCACCTTAAAAAGAAAATATCACTTCATCAAAAATGTTCAATTAAAGTGTTTGTAAAATGCTAAGGTACGTGTATTATTGTAGGTCATCCTCTACTACAATTACCAATACTTCAATCGAATGATGACCTCAATTTATTAAAGAGGCGATGAATGTTCATGAAATGTTATGGGTTTCGTAATCATCCCCTGATAATATAGATTATATTGAGAACAACCAACTCTGGCCCTGCTTTTTCGGTTTCGTTGTGTTCTCACTTAAACGGATTGTCAAACAATAACCACAAACATAAATGGTTATAATCTTGGTTTAATCAAAAGGATGACATCATCAATGCAGTATTGTGGTTACAGGTCTGGGTCTGGGTCTTTATTTACCGTTTACCGTAGAGGGCCAACATTATTTCTCCTTTGTTAGAAATATTAGAGCAAATCGCAAACAAACTTGATCCCTGATCTTCTGGTGCACGGAAAAATGTGAACCTTTGTCGGCTAAAATTGAAACGAGTTTAACAAGTGTTAGTTCATTCGAAAATTGGAGAACTCTAGTTTAAATGGTAAGGTGACTTTTCTTAATTCTATGTGTGTGCGGGCAAGCACTGAATCCAATGACCGGGGTAATAGTATAATTGTAAAGCGCTAAGAGACATTTGTATTAAGCGCTATATACAAATTAAATATTCTTTTTCTTATTATTATTTGTTGAATGCAGTTCAGCGCAGCACATGCTCACAAAAGAATTTGTTCATACAATACCTCCACATTACCTTCCTTCTCCTGGTGATGCTACAGCACGTCTGACATTGCAACTCCTATTGTATGGTATTGTATTGTATGGTCTATTGTATACAGGTGGTCAGCTCTGGTGAAGCTACATACCAATGTCTCTTGTTAGCTAACTAATGATTGATAGATGATGTCATAAGATGAATAAGATCTGGAGCATTGTATTAGGTTGGATCTTATTAGCATGTCTAATGAAATTATTTTTTAGAACTTTTTAAAAATCTGTGACAAATATTTGGATGTTTAAATAACAAAAAGTGAGTTGTATGCAGCCTTGCACATCTCTTGGAATCAGCTTATATTTGGATGTCACCCGCCCTCAAACTCATTTTAATCCATCAGCGCCATCTGTTGATAGGTGTAGGATAATGTCATCATCCATCGAACTGCCATCATGTATCGTGAACACACATGCACACTACATATCAATTATTTAACCTACTTCCCCAAAAAATATTGAAGTCCGAATCACTAGGCATAAAATTTGTTCGAAGTTCCGAATTTCATAAATTGTGTTTGTTAATATATTTTGCCAACCTTTGCATATCGTGCACATACTGATCACATGGACAAAGGCTTAACTGAGATCTTTATTTATTCATTTGTTTAACTCTAACGATCTTGAAGATAATGCATAACCGGTCATTGCCATGGCCGTATACTACAACTATTAGTATAAGTATTGGATACTATATAAAATATAAAAATAATATATGAATATAATAATGGATGAGGGTCATGGTTACGAATAAAGAAGAGGCGAGCCTTGTTTTTTAGGCACAAACCCTTTAAGAAGGAAAAGTGTTGCTTATGATAAGACAACCTCAGTGATCACGAATGGTCTAAGTTGCAGCAGTAGAATTGTTACTAGTAGTAGTTGAGTCTGGTTGTACAGTAGCGATGATAGTAGTATATATTAACAGCCGTAGCTTAGTTGTAATAGTAGTTGTAGTCGTAGTCCAAGTCCTAATTTTAGTCGTAGTTGTTGTAGAAATAGTAGTAGTAGTAGTAGTAGTAGTACATGTATTATTATATCTATCATTGTCATTATCATTATTATAATCATTATCATTATCATTATAAGTAGTATTAGTGGGAGCAGTAGTAGTATCAGTATAAGATTAATAGTAAAAGTAGCCGTAGCAGTGTAGTCGTCTTTGTAGTAGTAGTTGTTGCTGTAGTTACTTTATTATTTGTTCATTCATACGGGGTTAATCTGAAAAAAGGGTCATTTGAACAACTAGAAACCAATATCTTACAAATATTAAAAATACTAGAAATATTGGGTTAGAAAAGAAGTCAGATAAAGTATTGATAAACATAATACATTGAAATTTACTCTTGCTGTCCTGGGGCTACAAATATTGACCAACATACTAAATACATTCAATCACACATTGATCTACCAAATAAAAAAACAGCAATAATCATTTTTATAAATTATTATTTCATAAATATTTAATATCTATTTTAAGCTAACATGCACAGGTTTTAAAAAAGTGCACATGTTCTAGTTCAAGAGAGCGACCACCATTTCATCAATGATAATTTTGTTGTGTATAGAATCGTCATGTTCTATACTGATAAATCATTTTTTATCGTTTGAATCATCTAGGTATATATGTGTTTTTAAAATGTGACCTTGACCATGTTCAAAGACACGGCTGTCCTATACAAATTATCTTCTGTTCACTTCAAACAAGTAAGAGTGTTCAATCTCTATCAGATACCAGTCGAGTGGACATGCGTGCTGGTATTCTTGTATTGATTTCTTTTTAATTTCTCTTGTACCGGATCTAAACTCC
This sequence comes from Hemicentrotus pulcherrimus, assembly GCA_003118195.1. NCBI lineage: Eukaryota > Metazoa > Echinodermata > Echinoidea > Camarodonta > Strongylocentrotidae > Hemicentrotus > Hemicentrotus pulcherrimus. Next base: position 9,608 of record BEXV01004417.1, on the reverse strand, counting down.
TTTGTCCTTGAATATACCTACCGTCATCTGTACATGGTGTTTACGTAACTAGAATAAAATAAAGTATAGGTCCTGTTTTCAATTCAATATCACTTTAATTGTTCTCAAGACAACACTTGTCAGTAACAGTCATCTCGTGCAAGAGCCACTTCTCATTAATTCTACAGTATGGGGTAAGCAAAACTTGGTTTCGTTGTGTATTGTTGTTTTTGAAAAAAAAAAATATTATTTTCATCAAACTAAAACTATGCATTTCGTGAACAAACAAAATTCAAATGATTGATATCAATAAAAGTAATGCCTAATGCGCATACACTTAATAACTGTCAAGTCGCTATGCTCTGAACGATACAGAAATTGATAGCTTTGAGTTTTCTACCGAGTAAAACTTTTTACCATATTCAGAAATATTTTGATACAGTGAGACTGTTAAATCATAGTGTTAGTAAAAGCAGGGATTTTGTATGTATTAAATCGTCCAATTCTATGCTGATAAACCATTTGTGTACAATTTGAATTATCAAGGTTATTATTATGTTTTATATTATATATATTATATTATATTATGCTTTTAAAATTTGACTTCGCCCACGTTCATAGACGTTTAAACTATTACATACCCTGGTAAAAGTTAGATTTTGCAAGTAAGGACATATGCTACTTCAGAATTATCCCGAATACGTCAATTAAATGGTCACTTTTAACATTAAACTGGCAATGAATGTTCACAATATGTTACTAACTTTCATAATTTTAATTATATTGAGAACTCCCCGATCTGACTCTTCATCTACGTCTTTTGCATAATAATAACCACAGTCAGAAAATGTTTCTTATCTATTATAGTTCGCCAAAAATAAACAATTTTATAGCCCTCCTAGCGACGATCATGTTTATGATATCAACGGTGATGGCGTGTTCTTCCTGCCCTCATGATTGCTTGATTGGTGAGTTGATAATATTCCGCCTCTCTTTTCTTCCTTCCTTTTTATAACAAAAATGACATGATCACTGAAGTATTGTGGGTACAGGTCTGGGTCACAAGTTACAGTTCACCATAAAGGGTCCAAACTCTGCTCACATAATCGTCCCTTAAAACGCTAGAGGAATTTACAAGAAAAGAATTATGAAAAATCGAGATTGACAATATTTTGTACATTTTAAAATCTGAGGGTTTAAATAACTTGTCTAAATTCGTTTTTGATATTGGTTCAACACTCCCTTGCCCTTCTTTCATTCCTTCCTTCCTTCCTCTCGCGACACAGCGATCTCCGCATACATGTACATATATATATTATCAATATTATTTATTTTTCGCATGAGGTAGAAGAATATGATAATGAAATGACCATGAATTTAAAGAAAATGTTATAATATAATTTAACATACGTCATTATACCCCCCCCCCCCTAAAAAAACAATTGAAAGATTAAACAAAGAATTATGAATAAAATAGTAATCAGTATAATCAGAATGCTAGGGGAGCATTAACCTAAGGAAGCATAACTCGTTATCCTATACGTATTAAAGATGTTCTGTTATTTTCTGTCCGCATATTGTGTTAAGTAGTTCAAAAACTACAAAATATGCGTTTTAGGAAACGTGCTCCTGTAAACACTGTTCCAAGACCATTTTTATAGACTAGCCGAAAAAAAGTATTAAATACATCCAAAACCTAACAACAACTTTTAACCTCAACTAAAATTCAAATCGTAACTCTAACCCGAAGACTGGTTCATTGAGCAGTAGACATCGGAACACAATTCCAGAGAGTCAGAGTATCAAAGCCGCTTTGAGAGCAATTTCCAAGCCTATTTCTTTAGCTTGTTTGGATAATCTCTCGCAAAATCCACAGTTTTCAAACTAGCTTTTAGCTTAAACCTCAAATTTGAAGATAAGAATGTTTTTTCTGTTAGTTGCTTGTCGGAAAAAAATATTTTTCCTGCTGTGATGCCTTTGTATTTTCCTCATGCTTTTCTTCCAGCTTACTACCCGTTTGAGGGAGACGTTACTGACAGCTCCGGTAACAACCGCGACGGAACCACGACCGGCGATGTTTCTTACGCGGCTGGCCAATGCGGTCAGGCCGCGTCCTTTAACGGTGCGTCTAAAATGAGCGTCCAGTCGTTTGCCAACTTCGCCTGGGGCACGGAGTTCAGTGTTAGTGTATGGTTCAAGCGCACCGGTGATTGGGGGAACTACCAGGGCATCGTCAATAATGGGTATTATACTACAGGGAGCTGGGAGATAAGAATGGGCCGGGAGAACAGCGGTCAGATGTTGGGCGGTGGTGTCATTACAACCGCTGCGGGTACAACCTGGGACTACTCAAATCTTGTCGCTTTGCGGAACACCTGGAACCACGTGACCATGACTTATGACGGGTCTACCTTGCTCTACTACCTCAATGGTCAGCAGCAGACAGCGAACAACCAGAACTGTTGCACTGGCCCTATTCTTTCACGCAATACACCGGTCACTATTGGTCAAGCAGGTCAAGGGAAAAGTAATGAGTATTTCTATGGCTTGATTGACGAGGTCAAGATCTATGGCCGAGTTCTCACTGCGGTCGAGGTTCAAAATATGGCCAACCATCCATGTCTTTAAAATCCATAAATCGATTCTTCTGAAGTATATTGGTCAAGGAATTGTAGAAGATATTTTTGTTTTGTTAGAGAGCTTTGAACCAGGCCTTTTACAATTGTGGCTTCTTTATTATTGGCATTAATCATGTAAACAATATGGTATTTCATGAAATATATAATTTAAGCATAAATAATGTTATACCTTTATTGTTCATTTTTCAGAACATTATCCTTTTGATATGGGTTTAGGCTGTTTAATTAAGTTTTACTGCCTTGTTTCAAAAATACAAAATACTGTATTACCATGAGATATAATTATTTTTGACTGAACGGTTTTGAAGGCGTTGGTGTTAAAGAAATGATAAATGTTAGTATTAAATATTTTCATGTACAAATTTAGCCCTTTAATCATCAATGATTATTCTGTAAGTTTATGGACCTATCACAATATCGGAAGTCGTGTTATAGACCAACACTAAATATGATTTCGATAAGCCATGCTTTATGTTTGGATTGTTTGTGAAAAGAAGCTGCTAAAGGATGGTTATGGTATCACTTTGGGCCTCTTAATCGTTCTTATCTTGGAAGGTTCATGGTGTGGCGTGATGTTATAATAAACAGCACTTTGAACGGGTTAATAGATGTCAACAATCATTTCGTGTCTGATAAACGTCAACCCGGCGAGCCTTGTCAAGAGACAGCACTTGTGGTTGCGATAGAACGGAGTCAAAGTGTACACCAACAAAAATATACAAAAAAATCAGCAGATGAGGAGAAATAGAGGGGGAAGGGAAGGAGATAAATGGAAAGAGATAGAGAGAAGAAAAAAAAAAAGAAAAAGGGGTTAATGGGTCGCACACAAAAAATACAGATACAAAGAGAGATCGAGAGAGGGTAGGAGAGAAAGAGAGAGAGGGAGAGAAAGAAAGAAACTAGAAACTTGAACTTTATTTCCACCGATCCCTTTTAGAGTATGAGCAAAATGCATTTATAAACAACTAAAGACAGCGTAACTTGTATAATGATGCATACATGCGCTTTGTGTGGATTGTAAAAGAGATCAACACGCGAGGTTGGATAATTGCGATTTACCAATGTATAACATGATAGTTCTAACAAACCTTTTATTTCTTGACATCTTTTCGTATATACATCAAAACAACAAACAAAAGTGACCCCCCCCCCCCCCCCCCCCCCCCCCC